>JAPMOQ010062670.1:0-10003 GCA_026543055.1 Argiope trifasciata
GGTAAATCCGAACCAATAATTTATTCCGTCTCTTCAAAAGCAAATCCACTCTGATAGATGCTCCTGAAGCAAAGAACAATAGGCATAAGATTTATACATATTTCATTCATTGATAAAAAACTCAGCCAATGAAAATCAACAACAAAATCCATAATTTCGATAGTTTCTAAAGAAATAAAAGTCTGGCGATTATTTTTAAAGAATGAAATGGGATTTAATAGCTGCGAGATACAAATCATTTGTTAATTACACTCTTGAAGAGAAAGATATTTTTGCCATTTTTAGGAGACTTACGATTGTCTGAGTATTGATTTTGTTCTTTTTACATTAGTTTTGTTTAATAAAAGCAGCAGCATTTGATTGTTACTTCATAAAACTTTTTATCTTTAGAAGTGTTATTCAATGATTTTTATTATTTTTTATTAATCATTAAAATTCTTTTATTGGGTAAAAGTAATATATTCGTTTAAATTAATAAACTGGATTTGTGTAAGAACATAATTCTACATTTAAAAATGAATGCAAACTATAAAAGAAAAATTATTCCTTTAGTTTATTTATATTAACGACTCGTTTTAAAGCAACATTAGGATTATTGCGGGACGGACCTTTCAAATTTGAACCGACGTCAGATGACAAAGATGATGCCTGAGCTAGCACTTCCTCTCCAAACTGTCACACCAGACCAGCAGGTCGACATGTGGCACTGGCGTGTTTATCATGTACCAGGCCAATTTACATGATAATTCTTCGGTGGAAACGGGTCTCAGACCTGAAACTCTCTGGTTCCGAACCCGACACTTACCACCATGACACCACGGTCTCAGAAAAATTCATGATCATTCATAGTTAAATCTTCTATCACAATTGTCTTTCAAAATTATTATAATTTGGTTCATAAAAATTAATGCAAATTATAAAAAGGTCTACAGTATTTTTAATGAATGTTGTTACTTAAATCATCAGTCATACTTGCAATCACTTGACAAATAAAATTCAATACAAATTATATTATTTTTTTCTATAATTTCAGGGAATGTTTTTATTGACTTTTATCATGGTATAATGCAATGATAATGATATCGCACCAACGTTACCACGAAAAATGGGTTGCAGTAGCTTCTGATTGTAAAGACTCCTGAGATCCCGGGGGCAGAAGTCTGACTTGTAGCTCATATATAGACGACATCCACACACTCGCTTGCACAGCCCATTTTTACCGGAGGACTCTTACACGCACCACACATACAGAACACAAGATAAGGAACCATGCGCGAACCAGGACTCGAATATGGGCCCTCAGATCACAAGGCAGACGCGTTACCCCTAAGCCAAGACACCGGCTATGATCAATTAAAAAGGAAAATAAGATCTTGAATGCATTACTTTATAACTTTTTTTTCAAAGGTTTTAGTTCAATCGAATCTGCACGAAAAATATCAAAATGTAAATAAAACTCAAACTACATTTATACTATTTTGAGTTTTTCTGGAAGAATCATATTTTTCCTTCTTTCTTTCTTTTTTGATCCCGGATTCTGCTGCAAATAGGGAAGTTAAAAATTTCGTTTTCCGTCTTTAATAATAAAATTTAATATAGAAATGTTGGAGATTTCAAAAAATTTATAAGAGGAATGATTCATGTCCAATAAATCATAATTAGGTCAATATTTTTTTTATGCAAACTTTAGAAATAATATATGCAATTCGTTTTTTCAATGAATTTGTGTATTTTTTTAAGATCATGTTTCAGAGAAGGCAATAGCTGCTAGAAATCTTAATTCAGTATTTGTA
Source organism: Argiope trifasciata (assembly GCA_026543055.1). Taxonomy (NCBI): domain Eukaryota; kingdom Metazoa; phylum Arthropoda; class Arachnida; order Araneae; family Araneidae; genus Argiope; species Argiope trifasciata. Next base: position 1,794 of record JAPMOQ010062670.1, read on the forward strand.
TTATTATTCTAGGAGCAAGAACTAAAATAGAAATATGAAAAATGCAAAAAAAGAATTGTTGAAAATTATTTTTAAGTATTTTTATCTAGTCTAATTCATGGCATAAAAAAAACAAATTTATTCAAAAATTGTTGTCTTTTGATTTCAAACAGGGGTCGATTTTCAAAAGAATAGAAAAAATTAAATTTGAAATTAGCATTTTTACTCAATTATTATGCCTGAAAACATTTTCCATTAGCCCAAGAATTGATCAAGGATCTAAATGTTTTTCTAGAACCAGTGACATAAAGTGTAAAAGATTTTTTTTCAAACTTAATTGTTTTCGATCCGCGATTTCGGACGAATAGAAAAGAACTTATAGGCATTTTTTGATAACATTCTTTTTTTTCTTTCATAAATTATTAGAAAAACATTGAAAATATCGATCTGAAATCTTTATCGGTTATTCATTATTATTTAGCATACTTTTCGGTGACTATTAAAAAATATTACCTAAGTTAGAAAAATTAAAAATATTTTTTTTTTCAAATTTAAGCTTTTTTTTTATTATTTTAACCATCGACTAATTGTTTTATCATTACTTTAATATCTATTTTTTTCTATTTAAATTTTTCTTTCCAAATTAATAGTAGTTTATTAAAAGGCAAAATTGAAAAACAAATTTTTAAATTTTCCTTCCTACTTTTATTCTGTTTGAAATTCAAGAGTAAATTTAATGGCCTGTTTTGAATATCCAACCTCAAAACTTGAAACAATAAAAATGCTGTTCTCTATTTTTCATGTCAAAATGCCATTCAACTGGACTATTATCAGCTTAAGTTATTTATAGATAAAGTCTAGTTGCATATACAAACAACTTTCAACAGGAGATAGGATAATAAATATTAAAAATTTATGTTGTAATATGTCTTCATCTAAGGATTTTCTTATAAACTTTTAAAGTTAACAATAACATAAGGTTAAATTTGATTCCAAAGTTCTAAAATCATAAATATTATTTTAATATATAATAAGCCTATTCTTAATACTATTTTTAATATAAAATGACAATTTAAAATAAACTTAGTTAAGTTAATTGAGGACTGAATGATTTCATTTTTTTAAATCCATTTTATTGGAAAACAAGCATTAATAAGAATTCCCAATACAATTACCTGATAAAATAAAATATATAATCTGTTTTTAAAAAGATATAAATAACATATATTTGAAATTGCATGGATCTATTCAATTGGTCAAAATATAAACAATCTCTAAATGAATGCAGAACTGCGGTTCTAGCGGTTATTCACGTTTTGAAATTGTGAATTATGGTTGTGTATTATTATTTATCTGAATGCACTTCATTCTGAATACATTGACATTCTTCATACTAGTATGGGCAGTTCCATATGGGTTCAACTAGTATATGATAAAAGTGTGAATTATTTCATGTAAATGCTGGAAAATAACATATTTAAGTTTCATATTTTACTCTAAATTGGTGAAATAAATGAAAAAAATCTACAGCATGTAGTGCATTATCTTTCAGTATTTTTAATATGATGTAATATTTTGATATCATTTTCTTTAGGAATTATTCATTAAATGATAAATACTATCAAAAGAATTTTTAAAAAGTGTCAATAAAAGAGCCAAATTTAACAAGAAAAGAATAAATTAATTTAGTGAAATCAGGAGAATATAAAATAATTTAAAATTGCAATATAAATGATACAAGTTAAACAAAGATGGAAAAGACTTGATGCTTTCAAAATAACCTTAATATCATGTTGTCATAATTTATAAGCTTAGACTCCTTTTACTAAAGAAAATTAAGAAAATAAAATTGTCAATCTTGTTAATAAAGAAGTAAAATAATCTCGCTTTGCTTCATTTCATAAACAAGTTTAAATACTCCAGAAACTATTAAGCTCTTGATGGTTGAAAAAGTATCTCGCTTTAATATAAGTCTTTCCAATAATTACTTTAAGTTAAATCCTCTTAAGACAAAGCTTCAAATTAAGAATCGTTAATAAAGTGATATCCTCTTTCTATTAAAGAGTTTGGACCTTTTTAAAAAACTCAGTTTATACATTGTTATAAACTGATGATGAAACAAGAAGTTCTTTGAAGTGTTAATGATATATTTAATGCAAAGGTACTTTATTGATAAAAGAAATATATTTGAGGAAAGAAAAGTAGATTTTGTATAAAATTGAAATAAGCCAATACTGAATCGCACAGGAAATTTTTACAGTAAGTCAAAACATTTCATCAAATACTGTTTTTGGATTTAACTTTTTGTATAAATTGTTGATAATCATTTCTTATATCGCATTCTCAAAATAAAAACTTACTTACTTTACAATTTTAGCTTCTATGTAAAAACCAAAACTTTTTTCTAGATTCTCCTCCCAGGCTTAGGCTATCTGAAAGGTATCTGGATATTCCATCGAATTTTGATTATTAATTACCTGACGTTTAGAACAATAAAGATTACAATGCCTTTTAAGTTTAGAATAGCTTTAAACTTTATAATAAATTTAAAATATAATATACTCTCACATAAAGCAAATGTTCACATTGCTCTAATTAATGATTTTGATTATTGTAAAAAAAAAGAGTGTAAGTTTTAAAAAGTAAATTATGCACCTTTTAGAAGCCTTTGCAATTAATCTCAAATAATTTGGTTAAATGAATTTCTTAAATCAATTCAATTCTTCAAGATGTTTCAGAATTGCAGAAAACAAACTTGTTTCCCTTTCTCCTACAGCGTTTTGAAAAGTGAAACATTATCAGGCATTTCAATCAAGCTTCTCCCCCTTTCCTTTACTTTTAGAAACTGATTTCAAGCATGTTGCCACTTTCAAAAAGTAAAAGTACTACAAAAGGGGACAGAATAAGATAATATTTCAAGTTTGCTTTTGTAATCATATGAGAATATTTTTAAGAAAAAGGACCCCAATTTTTTTTCTCACAATCGATAAGTATATATTTGTCTGTTTTCTTTATGAGACCGACAGTTAAGACGACAACACACTTTTGATACAGCACGACAAACTGACTTATTTTATCCCCAATGTTCTTTCCTAGTGGATGGGTCCAGCTTAAAATAAATTGTCAATGTGGATATTAAATAAAAAATTGATTAACCTTCTCTATTTTATCGTAACAAACTCTCTATGATGTTTTTAAGAGAAAATATTCATCAGAAAATACCAAATGCTGTAGGATAGTGGAAATACTGGTATTTCTGTTTTTCAAGTCATCAAAAAGTGAAATTACAACCACTCTCCTGGATTCGTGGAGAAATCCTGTTTGTCACAGGATATGGTCCATACTCTTCTTTACGTCACCGTTTCCATTTACCAGAAGATGACTACTGCTCTTGTGGAGAAGTTGGCGATTCCATCCACTCTTTTTCACTAGAAAGTCTATGGTACAAAAGAGTCCTTTGTAATTCATCTTAAAAAAAGAACCATAAATATGATTAGATTCTTAATCGATCACGGGGAACTGTTACAGTTAGATTAAACTTATCAATTTTTCAGGGTATCATCAGGTCATATGATAGTTCTATTTCCCACATCTTATTCATATTAAATTTTTTAACGCTCTCAAGTAGCTATTTTTTATAATTATTTTATATTTTCTCTCAAACTATACACTATCATGTTCATTCATCCAGTTTCATTGTAGTCCAGATATTCTTTATTCTAGTTTTATCATTTCTTGTTTGGATATATGTTTTCGTATTTTGTCATTTGTTTGTTTATTTAAAATTAATTGCTGTGTAACTTTTTGAATAAAGTTCACATACATGTCTACCAACCCTAAAAGGGGTCATATGAGCCCTAGAAACGGAGGTGCGATTAAAAATGTTAAAAATGTGAAATGATGTTATTAAGAATATTTTCATTATTTATGATAGCTTTTATTAATGAACTGTTTATAATTGTATTTTTTATAATTTATCACCGCTCCTGTTTCGTGTAATGCATGCACACAGTAGGTTTTGAATTCTCACCAGCGTTTCACAGACTTTGTAAGAAATCGTGGATAAAATCTTTTCGAAAGTTTAAAAAAATAATGGGGAATCCACAGCTGAATGAATTTTTCTAATCAATGAATCTTTAATCTTGATTCAATGATTCCACTAATTCGACTCATTATTTTATTAGAGCCACTGTTGTTTTACAGAAGTTAAAAGGGATGTATGATAGTTCTATTCTATTCAGTAATTTATTCTATTCTCCAACAATTATCGAAAATTAAGATAGTTTCAAAATGTGAATATCAATTATGGAAATTATATAAGAAATTTATGAATTATATCTCTTATTTTGGGATAATTTCTCTCACATTTTTAACTATTTATCGTGTGATGTTCGTAAAAATATTTTCTTCCTTACCCTAGGTTATTCCAATGAACTTTTTATAACTGCAAACTTTAACAATTGTTATGTAATTAGTCATCACCCACATTTCAGATAGTACATGTGTAGGATATATTTCGAATTAAAACCGTCATATTATAGGCCTTACGAGAAATCTGATAGATTGAGTCTTTAAGAAAATTAAATGAGAAAAAAGTGGTAAATCTCCAGACTAATTAATTTCCTAATCAATTAATGTTAAATTTTGATTCAATAATTCCACTAACGTGATGCTTCATTCAACTAGATCTAGTGGTATGGTGTAGAATTTAAAAGTCATGTGATAATACTCATTTTCCAGCCTAATCATAGTCCATTTTCCAAAGCTACAATACATCCCAAATAGATCTCGTTTTAGTTCAAACGAGATGCTAATCTACTAAAATTAATAAAATGCTACATCTAAGGAGAAAGGGGAAAAAATTAAGGATTCCATTACAATTTTTAAATAAGTAAAAAATCGATTGTTTTAAAATTTTAAATAAAATAAATATATAAATACACCTTGATTGTTTCTGGAAGAAATGCACAAAAATAACGAGAATCTTTTGTTTGAATAATGTACACGTAAAAATATATAGGCAAGTAAAATACATAAAATCATAATTTCTGATAAAATGAGAGTGTGTAAATAGAGCATTGAGATGATAGAGAACGATATTGAGTTTTATTGATATGAAAGCATTTTTAGACATAAATGATTATGAATGTTGACAATGTACAAGGAGTGTTCAAATGAAAAGGTACAAAACGACACTTCGTGTGAAAATGAAGACTTTATTCAAAGTATACACCATAGGCCAGAGTACAATGGTATCATTGATTAATGAGCCGAAGGGTTCCCTGTTCTCAGAATTCCTGTGGCCATGACAAGACCCAATCCTTCACAGCATCCTTGATTTCACCATGTCAGTAGGAGCGCTTCCTTTTTAAATGTTTTTTCATCTGAGAAAACATATGAAAATTTCAGAGCAACATCTCTGGGCTATAGGGTGGATGGTCGATGTTCCCTCTACGACTTGGCCAGTTCCATTTGTGTGACCTTGGAAATATGCGGACGCACATTATCATGGGGCAGGACCACATCCTACTTGAGTAGAGTTTTGCGTAGTCTTCGGAGTATCTCATAGTACGCATCGGAGTTAATGGTTCTTCTATACAGAAGAAATTCAACAAGTAGGGACCTTAAATGGCGCTCATTTTAAGAGCCTCTGGTCTCTCCTGTGCATGCAGATGGTCTACACCGGGGACTCCAATCGCTCCCCTAGATATCTCGTTATGTTCTCTCATAGTGGAATAGGCAAATATGTTAACAGTTACATTGTTACGACGTTTCGTAACTTTTTATCTGAACTCCCCTTGTATTTATTTTAATTATATTTAAAACTATTTACAACTCCGATTAAAATTATTGTCCAAAATATGGTGAAATGAGTATTTATAGACATTCAAGTTATTAGATTCAAGACAGCGAAAAACAAAATGTTATTGCTCAAAATTTTAGAACCAAATATGATAAGATGGAATTGAGTTTATTCCATCATAAGATGTGATACAATAATGCTCATTATACTTTCTATATATACAATTTAAATTCATAATTTAGATACTTTTACATCTTTGACGACATGGGAGTCTTTTTTTTTTCAGAAATTCTCAGAATATTAAGACTATTCATTGACATTTTATTCCAGAAAATATTTTTTAACTTCCTATTATTTCAAAATAATTTTCTCAAATGATCAGAGATGTAAAAATACGAAAATTATGAGTTAAATTCTTATATGCAATGATATAAGCTATTTTTTAAATTTCTACTTTGATCATTTATAGAGCAATAAATTATAAATTTTAGATGTGTTGTCATCAAGTTTATTTACAATGCTTTTAGAAAAACGCTCTATTTTCTACGAATAAATTATTTGATTTCTTTCCTGTGTGAGGGACATGAAAAATACACCAGTTTTAACATTTTCTAAAGAACGTGAATATAAATTTTACTTTTAAATCCAAAAGATTACCCCAAAGACATTACCTCATTTCCTTTTTATATTGCAGATAGTAGCCAGATGAAAAAATATTTTCTTTATGGGAAAATTTTATTTAAAAAATATCTCAATATTTTTGCACCAGAATAGGAATTTCTACAAATCCTTAAGGATAATAACTCTGACAAAATAAATCAGTCTTATTCCATCAGTATACTTTTATAATTAATTCTACAAGACTCTAATTACTTTTTGAACATATTGAAATTTTATGTTTCGAAGATGTCCTCCATATGAAGAGCGTAACAACGTATCTCATTTCTATGCATGAAAATTAGAATTACGTATAGTAAACATGCGACTATCCTTTATATATAAGGAAAATGAGCATTACTATTATTTCGAGTAATTTCTTTTGAAATAATGAAATAATTTTGCTCTTTATAATATTTGTTCGATATTTTAAATTTGAATAACATTAACATTATATTCTTTTTAGCATATTAGTTTTTTTAACTTTTAGATAATGCCTGTTTTAAAATGGTGTGTGTGTGTGTGTGTGTGTGTGTGTGTGTGTGTGTGTGTGTGTGTGTGTGTGTGTGTGTGTGTGTGTGTGTGTGTGTGTGTGTGTGTGTGTGTGTGTGTGTGTGTGTGTGTGTGTGTAAGTGAGTGAGTGAGTGAGTGAGTGAGTGAGTGCGCATGCGCGTGTGGGTGTAATAATTTTTTTATGAATCGATTTTTCCTTTAATTTTCATTAAATAATTTTGCCCCGCTCCCAAATTAAAACACCAATTCCCATAGCAGTTAGTTAAAACCATATTATTGAGCTTCCGTCCCGCCTGAAGTCACTCAGAACTAAACATTGAATGAAAGGACCGCATCTACAGCAATACTGGGAAGAACTGTAGTTGAGTCCTAAGGGCCATCACCGGTTACAGTACAACCCTCCCCGAAGAAAGTACGTCCCGTTATCGATAGGAGGAGTGAGATCCCCCACTTTTTACTTACCCACCGGATTGACAAGAAGCAGCAATCTAGTCGGATGCATATCATTCTCAATCACGATCAACTAATCGCTAATTTTCGTTTTTCCATTGTTTTTTTAAAAAAATAACCTCTTACGCTACAAAAAGGGAATGGCTATGCATATCAGAGCATTAAATCCTTAATTTGCAGTTTTCATGTTCATATTTTATTATGAAATTTCTTTTTAAAATTTTAAGTAATATAAACAACTGAATTATTAAAATTACGTAACAACATACGAAACCAGAGAAATATTTGGAATTAGATTTTCAGTATTCTTTATCTTTCTAGATCAATTACTATAAAATCAGCGAAGTGATATTTCTATTCTAACGTAAAAGACATTTAACAATGAAAGATGATGTATAAAAAGTATTGTATTCATAAAATAATCCTCTCTGAAAGTTGGAATCTAAAGGTACATTGTTTTGCATGTAAGTTACTATCTTGCAATATAAATAAGTGATATTATAAACAGTCAGAATAAGGACTTGAAAATCACTTTTTAGTTCCTAATTTCTAAGATATTGCAATTATCGAAACACTTTAAATGCAAAAGCTGTTCGTCTTAATGAGGGGATAATTTGGCTAAATGAATTTATTTTTCTATCTTCAATATCAAAAAATTATAGTGAAATTAAACATGAACTCTTTACCATTTCCTCCACCACCTTTTTGAATTAGATGGGCCATTTACGAACTCTTCTGAGAATTTTACTTTCCTAACAACATATTCAAAACCAATTAAAACCATCCAAACAAAATTACTCCTGTTCAT
>JAPMOQ010062671.1:0-13780 GCA_026543055.1 Argiope trifasciata
TGTTTGAGAATTTGGAATGGAGAACTTGAATCGTGTGTCGGTGTATTGGGTGATTGAGTGTATGGTTGGGTGTTTGAGTTTATTGGGTGTACGTGAAATGGTTGGACGGCAGGAGAGAAAGAAGGACGAATAACGGAAAATGTGCCAAGGTTAAGGTGAATAAAAAGTTTGAGAAGTGTAACCGACCAAAGAAATTGCTTGTGAGATGGCAAAATGTAATGGTAGAAAACAATGTTGGTAAAGTTTTTTTTTTTTTTTTTTTTTCCTACTTCTGCTTTATTATTTACTTTATTTGTAGTACCTATTATTTGTCTTGGCTCACCTCATCAAGCATGTCTGTTGCTCAAGTGTTGTTTCAATATGTTGCCAAAACCAGACCAGACATTTATGAGCGCATTTTGCTAGTTATTCGTCCACATTCTTTGGAAAATATTTTGGGTTTTTTACAAGAGCATTTGGAGCATTCGGTTCCTAATCTGGACATATTCAACCAAAACCAGAGTCGTATTCCTGAATTTTGTTTGCAATTTGTTTTGGCTATTCGTAAACGATTTCCTACTCCTGGAGACGCATTCGGTATTCATTTGACCTGTCGTGTGACAAAATCCAATACTCAAAGTACTTTGGATAGTAAGCATTTAAAATCCTTGACTGAAACTGATCAAAGTTACCATGTTGATAAAGCCCTTATGTACGAATTGTCCCGATTCTCCACGCAAACTCAAGTCTTTGAAATGGCGTCGCGACACGTGTATGCTACTGTCTGGATTCGTGATATTTCCATAACGGATTTATTACAAAGATTACCCTGTGCTGGTAAATTGGAAAGAGGATTGGAGGCCAATAAAGCTACAAATGCGCAAGGTAAATTATTATATGTGAGCACTTTTAAGTATATCGTCGTAGAGCCCAATCGTGTATTTTACAACTCTACTAAAGATTGGCATAACCTTTTGAGACGGTTGGATCCGCAACATGTCGTGGCCTTTTCAGATATTCGGGCAATATACCAGAAATGTGGTATTGTTAGTTATTTTTTTAATCTCTTGCGTATCGTGGAACGACAGTTGTTTCAGAGTAACATGAAAGGGCCCCAAGCGAAAGATGTTGCGACGATTATAAAATATCAATGTCGGACGGGACAACCGTTGCCAATGACGCGGAATGGCTTGGAAAAGAATCCCAATAGGTCCATGTTGGAAATTTTGGCGTTTGAAGCGTGGAAAATGAATTTGGCTCGTATGTGTACGAAGGGAAAGAGAGAAGAAACAGTAAAATGTTCAACTGATAAAATGTTTTTTGGTGAGCAGCCAATAGAGGGAACTGGAGGAAACTTTGCATTACTGCCAAAAGTGTAATGTGAAAAAAAAAAAAAAAAATTTTTTTTTTTTTTTTTGAGCCTGTGGTCTTTTAAGTACAGACCAAATACACCACACGATATTATTTTCCTGCAGACAATTTTGTATTCATCATGAATTTCTTTTGTGCTGAAGTTGCATGGATGAAATGCATGGATGGTATGAAGTTACCAATGGAAATTGCTTTTGCTAGTGTGGAAGACCCTGATGTCGTGTTTCTCGTGGAAATACGTTTGCCACAAAATTTGCAAATGAGTTTGAGAGATATGGCTACAACTAGAAGCTATGCTGGCAACAAAGATCGATATGAAAACCATTGGAAGCTGAGAAAGGACAGGATGCTCCCACCAACTCGTATCATTAAGATAAACATGAATGGATGGCTTTCAGCTTTACGTGATATCACTACTTCCCTCTTTGGTAAAGAATTTATTTTGGGAGTCAGATGTCCTTCCCAAATGGAATTCTTCAGGAAGGTTTGTGGATTTAATGTGAGATGTGTGAAAACCGCTATGAAAAGTGAAGTATGGGGCTGTATCCATAAGCATGGCAAGTTGATACATTATCTTTGCCCAGCAACGGAAGCAAGAACTATGGCGGTGAATTTGAAGTTGAAGGATTTGGGTATAACATCCTAAACAAGATTGTGGCAAAAAAAAAAAAAAAAAAATTTTTTTTTTTTTTTTTTTTTTAGGTCTTACTGTTTAAAGTTCCGTACATTTTGTGTTGAGCTCAACTGCACTCAAGAAAACTTGGTAATACATACATGGACGGAGCAGATATGGAAAATATTAATGAAAAACAACCAATGTTTGAGCGGCAAAATGTCAACAATGTTTTTGCACCATCTGAAGCTGATACTTCTGAAGAAACTGCTTATGGTGGCAATTATATTCCAGTGGAGGACTCAGAGACTTCGGATAATTCAAATGATGATTCCTCTTCCGAATCTGAGACAGATAAACAAGATGCCATCCTGAGAATTAAAATGATTGATCTACTGGATATGGATATGTACCGTCTTCATTTGGAGGAATTGACGCTTTCGGAGCAGCTCGCTCAGGTACGTGACTGGATCAACACAATTTTAACGGATCCAGAATTGCACTTAAAAAAGAGAATTTGGCGTAAGTTTGAAAGAGTTATTGAGAACATATATCTGGATTGGGATAGTGAAATTGATATTATGGACCTGATTCATACGGTTACCCCTAAGGCATCAGAACCTGTTAAGTATTTGAAAGAATCGTATTGTCTTTTAATAGTCATGTTGATGTTACGATGCAAGTATCAGAAATCACCTGTTAAATTGCAAAAGAAAATTTTGCGTGGCTCTTACTATGGAATAAAGAGTTGTTTGTATTTGTTGGCTGAAAAAAAGGAAAGAGATGACTCACGAAAGCTTTTTTCTTGGAAAAATGCAAAATTGTGCGTGGGTGTAGTATCATCAGTTGCCATTGCTGTTGCCTTCATTGAAACTCTAATAAGGATGTAACACACAAGTACACAAGCAAGGAAAAAAAAAAAAATTTTTTTTTTTTTTTTACTTTGTTGTCTTTATGTTTCAGACTGTGATGAGAAGTTTGCAAAAGGCTTTGCGATAGGATATGGGTTAGTGATCAGTAAGCAATGGTACACAACAAATGCTCCGTATCTTATGGTCTTGTTGTTAAATCAAACTTTAATAGCATTGTTATTCTGCAGCGTAGAGTACCGTATTGTGTTCAAGACTTTTTTTTGCATTTAAGTCGTAAAAGGGGATCGTCTTTCAAGCCTATGCATTTTTCAGCGGTCAAAGAACAATTTGAATTGGAATGGGTACCACGACTAAAAGTTCGGGAAATGGAAGATTATCAGCGTTTCTTAAATGGCGAGATATATGAAGATGAGTATGATTTCCCGCATGGTCAATTACAACGCAGCAAAAAAAATTCCCCCAATAAATATACTCAGTTTTGCACTGCCTATCGGGAATTTCAAGAAGAATCGGGATTCCATTTTACGTTTACCAAAAACGATATTGAACGATATCCGCTGGTATGGGTTGAATTTGAAGGATTGGACGGATTTCAGTACAAACAATATTATTTTATCGTGGAAAATGCAAAAGATTTACGTCGGCATTCCTATTTTAATTCTTTTAAGGTTTCAGATACTGGAAAAAATCAGATTCGGAGTTGGAATGATGATCGTTTGATTTATCATGGGCAATTAATGCCTCTGGAAAAGGCATATGAAAAGTTCTTTAATCAGCAGTGTTTGAAAAGTGACATGAAACACTTGTTGTGTTTGGAATCCGTAATTTACCTTCCAGTGGAAGAGAAAATATCTGAGGAGGAAACAGACCAATAAAAAAACTGAAGCAAGTAACAAAAAAAAAAAAAAATTTTTTTTTTTTTTCTTCTTTGCTCTTATCTTATAGAGCTCAAAAAATTTTCTGTACTACACTCTGAAAACATGTTTGATTTGGAACGAGTAAAAACTATCCAAAAGGATCATTTTTTTCGGTTGTTGTATTCTTACAACAAACCTCGTGAGTTGGAACGTTTCATGAAGAGATGGTTTCAGATACTGGAAATGCATTCGACCAAGTCCAATTTTGTTTCCTTTGATCCTCCATCACCTTTCTTAAATTATCTTGTTCCGAATGCTGTTGGTGTACTGGTTGTACCGTTTCATAATCAACCTTTGCAATATCCTTTACGGAATGTCAGTATCATCCCTCTTTATCCTTTTCGAGTCCATTACACTATTAATGTGGAATGCAGCAAGGACGGATTCGAGTTGTTGAGCTTATATTTGCAAGCCACAGGAATTAAACTGGTTGGATTTTACAATTTACCAGCAAACCTTAACAAGCTGATCCCTGAATTACAAGCCGAATTTCCAGACGTAAAGATTTATGGTCCGGGATCTTTCTCGAGTTTTAAGGCTGTGTGCCAGCGCGAGGCTTTAAAGATGATGTAACATGGTTTAAAATATCGATCACATTATTAAAGTGTTTGGGGTATGGTATGACTATGGGACTTTGTGTCATCCAATCCAACATGTACTGATAATGCAAAATGTCTTGTTCGCGTTGGTTATCGAGACGAATGGCTGGAATATATGTATCTACAGAAGTGGTTTTATAGTACAAATACAAGATATCCTTATCGATCAACACATACCAATCCCCGGGCAAAATATGAACCAGATGAAATTCCTTGTTGGTCCAAATCATGACATAATGATTATCGGCTGGGCGTCCTGGAACTGGTTCCAGGTTGAATAAAAGTAATAAAAGACAAAGAATGGCAAAGGCTAGATACATATCTTTAATATTGCTTTTAATTGTGCTCGTGACATTGGTAAACCTTTTCTACAAACCCTGGATTTATGACAGCCAACCTGCAATTTCCCAGTTCCTACAACGTCAGTTTGCCTCTCCAGTCACCCGATCGGTTTGTGCTTTGTACGGATTAAAGTGCAAGGACGATGAAGTTTGTGATTGTGAAAAAATGTGCACTAATGGAGAGTTTGTTCCATTTCGTGTCATGCCAAACGAAACTTTTTTCCTTATGAATCAGAAATTAACACCTGGAACCTATTGTCTGCCAAAAGGTATCGGGACTTGTAATCAAAGCACTTCCTATCACGTGTTTTCCTTGGCAGGATGGAAATGTATAAACCGAAATAAATCTTTGTATCAAGACGAGGCAATTGTGGCATGTAAAGCTGCAGGAGCCCAGGATAATTCTTTAAATGTTTTGTGGGACTATCTGGAAAACGAACCGGCAAAAGACATTGAAAATCCATACGAAACTTTGTGGGATGGGAAAACTTTGAGGTATCGATGTAATTGTGATTCACCCGATATGCGATCACAGCCTATGGTGTCTGTGATGCCTTTTACATGCTCCGTGGATTATTGTACAGCCAATATTTTTGATCCGCTACCGGGAATGGGATTTGTTCAGGACAAGTGTGAATGTGTTGTTTATCCCCATCAAGATGCAAACGATGAAACTTCACCTTGTGTGATGGAGAACGAAAAAATTAAAGACGCTGTATGGACGGGTGTTGTGGAATGTATGACTGATAACGCATGGAAAAAGAGTCCAATATTTTGTCCTGAACAAGACAAAGTCTTGACATTTCAAACTCCTGTGATGGGTGGAGCGTTAAACAATCAATTTGTTTCCACACTAATTTCCCTTTATGACAAAAAACAACCTTAAGAAACACACGCACAGTCACAAACACACACATGCACTTAAAAAAAAAAAAAAATTTTTTTTTTTTTTTTTTACTTCTTCACTTGTTTTATGAGATTATCCCAACTTGCAACATTTCAGTTTTAAAACAAGCGCCATGTCGTCTTATGCACCCTTTGTGCAACGTGTCAATTCCGTACAGGAAGCTGTTGTATCAGATGCTTACGTTATTTATGATGTTAATGGAGGTATTTATTCCATTAAACGAAAAGATTTCAAGTCCTTTTCCCATTACTGGTGTTCTAGAGGAAAATATGCTTCCTGTACTATGGACTTGGCATCAGCACAACAACATTCGCTCATTTTTGATTTGGATTATCATGCCACTTTGCCCACTCAAGATGAAAAAATTAATCCCAGGTTCTTGAATCAATTGCAAACTGCCTTAACAATGTTGTTTATACCGAAAGTGAAACATTTCATGTATGTTGTAGCTACTCGGACTGGTGGTAAAGGTATTCACGTGCATTTACCCGAATTTGTTATCGGGCATGACGATTACATTCTCTTGTGTGAACAGTTAAAAATTCCATTCTTTTTTACGGATGGTGATAAAGGCACTTATTCCTTGGATATTTTACAAAATGCCATGTTAGCTTGTTCCGGCAAGCCTGGGACACGTCCTTATACGCCTCTTAAAATGGTTTACGTGGATGAAAAAAATACCCATTGCATCGACCTACGTGGCAGAGAATTTCCTTTACAACTGGCGACGCTAAAGAAAACCTTTAAACGTCTCAAGTACAATACAGATTCCATTTTTCGGAAATTTTTGTTTTTGAATGAAGATGAAGGATCTCTGTACCTCAAACAACTCATGATGCCTGTCTTGACAATAGCCGAACCCATTTACAAGCTTTCGTATGCAACTGTCATTTGTAACGTGGCAAGTGCCCAGGGAGATTATCAACGTGTAGCTCAATTCACTTACAAGTGTAATAACGAGATTGCTTTTATTTGCAAGGGTTCGGCATTATTGTTTGATGGCTCTCATTTCTTAAAAATGTATCATTATTTTCGTTTTAATGCTTTTCTGATGGAATCATTAGAGACAAATAATGCAGCCTTAAAACGCTGGTACGAGTATGCCTTGTACACTCTGCCTCAAGATGCCAATATCAATCCGGTCTTTGAAAAGATTAATCAATCTTTACGGGAAAGTAATCTGAAATTTATGAGCGACACTAATCCCATCAAAACCATTTTGGAGTATAATCGGGGATATTACTTTTTACCGACATTTTATGCTCTTTGCAAATGCTTAAACCTTTCCAGTGAGAAGATGGTGTATCATCTGAAAGCAATGCTCGACAAGGATTTGCATCCTTTACTGGATTGTATGGAACGAGTCAACGAAGCGCATGCTAAGCTTATCATGAAAGATTTGACGCAACAAACTATTATTTTTTGTGGTAATAATTTGTGCCAACGACACGTAAGGTATCGAGACAAGTTAAAACAAATTGTGAATGACTCTACTCGGGCCATTTTGAGTGTAACCACTCAAGCTCAAATGGTTGAACTTGTGAGGAATTTGCAAGAAAGTCATTTCCCGATTCTGGTGTTTCGTTTGTCCAATTCTTTACGCAAAGCATCCACATTTGTGTGGAATTGCTTAACGGAATCGTGGCAAGAAATGTTAGCGGATAAGGAAAAAGAATCGCATATTGTGAATTTATGGAATGCCATTTCCAACTGGTTGCAAGAGTATCGAACATCGGGGAATTATGGAGGTCCCGATCCCCAAGTGTTTGAACGATTCAGTATCGGTTCTGTTCTTTCCACCATCACTAGTGATTCTCATATGGAACGGAAAACTGTTTTGATGGACCAACATAAATGGTTTATTCGCACCCAAGATGGATTGTGGGATATTTTAACGGGGCACGTGGGAGGAACCGTGCCCGAGTTGTTTTTGTCGGATCGCAAACTGGGCATTGAATTTTCCAGACTAGAACTTTTGGAATTGTTTCACGAGTCCAAAGATTTGGAGCAGTTGTACGAGACTTTGACCAATCGGACGTTCTTTTTAACTTACTTGAAAGCACTCTTTTTGGATCAGACTGACGATCTGTTTGACACTTTGTATGAAATTGTACAAGAAAAAATTCCTCACATGACAGAAAATAGCCGCGCTCTTTCAATGATGCATTTTTATGTTCACATGTGCAAATATACGGGGTTTGAGCATGATTTGCTCATGTACTTGTTGGACGTACTTGCGAGTATTTTTATTGCGACTAATTACGAAAGAAAGTTTTTTGTCATGAAAGGTGAAACATCTAATGGGAAAAGTAAACTGTTTGAAATTTTAAGACGAGTATTTGGCGGGTATTACCATTGTATTCAGTCTGACAACTTAAAACCGGGCAACTCGAGCACGAATGCCACCCCCGATTTGGCATCGACGCTCTTCAATTGTCGCATAGTCACGACCGAAGAATTGGAAGGAAAACTGAACGAGAATCGTGTCAAACAAATTACTGGAAATTCTTGTGTCGTATTCCGCAACATGTACGAACCCAGTCAAGGAGGTATTCCCACGGCGAAATTATTCACGACGACAAACAATTTACCAGACTGCCGAGCAACCGAAGCGTTTCAGGATCGTGTAACTGCCATTCCTTTTGTATCCAAATTTGTCAACAAGGCTCCAACGAGTACTTCTGAGCAAGTGCGCTTGAATCGGTATGGAAAGGATGAATATGTCATTGAACGATCTTATGTGGGTTGCTTTTTAATGTTGGCATATCACTTGAAGAAATACATTGACATGAAGGACGGATTGCTTCATTACCGGGATGAACCACCCAGTGTTGTAGAATACACCAAAATTTACCTGTTTAATACAGACGTGTACAACCAGTTTAAGACTCACATGGATGTACAGGTGAACATGAATACCATGACTACGATGACCGATTTACGTTCGGCAGTACGCCAGTTTTTGAAAAATACAAAAAATAATACAACTCCCGAAACGGAGCTGATTTTAAAGTTTGAAGAGGAATTTAATGAATATAGGCGACGCTCCGAGTTCCGATTGGGACCTACTCAGTACACGAGTATTTTGGATCAAGGCGGCGAAACTTTGTCTTTGGAAAATAGCGAGTTGCAAGATGAAGTGAGCCCAGCAAAACGATCTTTATCCGAGATGGAAAATGTAAAGGCAAAGAAACTGAAAAAGAATCCTGAAACAGCGGTAGTATATTATGAAAATGTAGTGATTCGTAATCTGAGGAGGACAGGTAATGAAAATTAAAGAACATGTCATGTGTACTGCCTCCAAAGAAAGAGTATTATGATTTGAAGGAGTTGAAACGACAAAATCACCGTTTGGACAGATTGGTGGATTTTGTGGCTATCCAAAACAAATACCAGTTGCAAGCTTACAAAACGCCTAGCAAAATCCTACCGGGATTTCATATCGTGACGCGCGAGTTGGTGCGAAGGTTTAGGCCAGAGGCAATTTCTTTTGTCAAACAAATACAAGGCAATAAGGCAGAGTACGGTTATTTGTACAACATTATCGAGGATGACGATCCTTTGTCTCACGCAGTTTACATCAAATATGATAGTTTTCCTTTGATGGAGAGTGGAGTGTTGACAGAAATTGAGTTTACAGCAGATAAATTGTCCACGAAAGCAACTGAAGAATACGAAGCAACCTGTTTGTATTTGCTAATATTTTATGCCTTGTTGGTGAATAGGCATGTCAATTGGGTGACGATGGAATATGTGACCAATTGCAACATTGAACATTCTTATGCTATTCATGTAAATTGGATTCAGAGAGTTTCAAGTAACTTGACATGTAAAGTAAAACAGAGATAAGGAGCAAAAAAAAAAAAAAAAAAACTTTTTTTTTTTTTTAAGCTATTGCATTGTACTTGCAAGGATATAAGCTATGCTGGGACAAATGGCCATAACTTCACACAAGCATTGACAAAATAAATTTGTTGAGGATGAATGTGGTTTGTTAATAAAGACGCAATTTCCAACTGCATCTGTTGTTTCAGAGAGCGATTCGGTATCAGTGACATACGTGCGCAACACGTTCCACGGAATTTGCTCTTCACCTCTTTTGTTTTTTGCAAAACACGGTGTTCCGTCTTTCTGATAAATTAAAATAGGTTCTCCATTTTTTGTCAAGTAATATTCATTTCCTTTGGTGTCTACCGGGTACCTTTGCTGTCCATTTGCCCATTTTGCCATCTCATAGCCTTCTTTCGTTTTTAATATCAATGAATATCCTCTTCTGAGTGGATAAAATTCGTTGCCGTTGGAATCTCGGGCATAATATTCCTCAAAGTTGTGATTTCTGGCAAACTGATTATTTTTGCTTTTGGGATACTTTTCATTTCCCTTCTTGTCCCGAGCATATCGTTCCTTCCCCCCTGGATCTATAACAAAAGGCTTTGAACCCCTTAAATAGTACTCGTCACCGTTTCTTCGACGCGGATATTTGTTTTTAACCATGTCTGTAACCAAATATTCAATTTCACTCTTGTCTCTTGACGATTGTCCAGTCAAAATGTCTCCCGAGGAATTGATGCAGTACACAAAGGCATGGCGGAAGCATCATTCCTTTGCGCACACCTGTTCAGTTTGCACCAACAAATTATCATTTGGTTCTTTTCCCTATACGATTTGCTGTCAACAATTTTATTTTAATAGTCTCCTGAAACTCTATAGGGTACGATCCATTGCTGTTCCAACCCCCGGTTATACTTTTAAACCTACCGTCCTAAAGCGATTTATGGGGCAAACCGGAACGAAGGGCAATCAGGATTTTTTAATGATACCCGATCCCATTTACTGGCAAGTTCCCTCGACGTTGGAATACGATAAAACGTGCAAGTTTGTTCTTGGGCAGTCCATTACGAACCGCACCAATGTCGTGTTGCCTCCAGAGAAAGCAGATTTCTTTTTTAAACGCAATTTGGAAGCGCCTCTCAATTACGGTAGTATACAAAGCCGGTCTTGTGGGAAAGCTACTTTAATCCGTCAAGTGGCTTTTGGGAAACGCTCCATTTTATCCATGCGTGGTATGATTGTACCCGATGCCAATTTACGACCTAACGAAATACGACTTCCAAATCGCATTATTAAAGTATTTCATTGCCAAAACCAATGGATTATTCTGAATCGCATGCCTTCATTGCAACCTGGAAATTTCATTGGTTTAAAAGTCGTTTTACCTGGTTGGGATAACGATTGTTTTGGTATTCCTTTGGAAATCGTACAGGCCATGAACGCCGATTTCGATGGAGACGAATGCAACTTGTACTTGGTGCCGAATGTTTTGTCTCAAGTGGAATGCGCCACCATACTAAATTCTGAATCTCAAATGGGATGTTTTGTCATGCAAGGCACTAAGCTTACCCCATCTCAAGACATGTTGATTGCGTATTACCTGAAATTTGATGAAATTGATTTTTTACCCTATAAGCATCGCAATTTGTACAAGACGTTTCAAGTGCTGTACGATATTTATGGCTCTCAGAAAGCTTTTGAGTGCATTGACAAGCTGAGACAGTTTTATTTGGACGTGCTACAAAATCAGATTTGTTTTGCTTTGACGTTGGAAGAAATGGACTATTTATACGAAATTGGTCGAGGAACCATGGAGGAGTTTGAAACAAAAGCCCGGGCTAGTCGGGGTTGCCTTGTAATTCAAGTTTTGTCAGGTGCTAAAGGAAGCATGGAGCATTTGTATCAAATGTTTGGATCTGTCGGGTACCAAAATGATGTGTACATTCGACATTCTTTTTGGGAGGGATTAACGCCCAATGAAGCTGTGAAACACGCCAAAGTAGCAACTGATGCATTAAGCAAAACGTGCAAAATATGGGAACCGGGATACAGTTATTCCAAAATGGTGTACAATTTACAAGGTTTGCATGTAGATTATATGGGAAGATTAGTGGACGGAAGTTGTGTCGTTGAGACTGACGTATTAAATGTGTGTCATTATACGGATGTAATGTCTGAAGAAGGGTTCCAGCATTTAATGGAAAATGTTTTGCAAAAGAGTGAGAAGTAAAAAAAAAAAAAAAAAAAAAATTTTTTTTTTTTTTTTTTTTACTTTCATGTTTTATGGTGATGATGTTTTCTCTGTAAGCAAGTATTTTGCAATCATGTTGCCGGTAGTAAGCTTATTAAAATTTAAAGGTTCTCGTGTCTCACCTCGCAGTCATAGCTGGTTAGTGGATTTTAACCAAATTCATGCCAGAAATATTTTCCTATTTTGCTTTGGCCTGAGTATGGCTAGGCAAATTTTTGGAGACAACATCATTTGCCAGATTGATGGACAACGTATTGGACAGTCTTTACTGGATACGAAATGCTTTATAAATGGCACTCGTACCGACTTGACGGAACCAAATTATGCTACACTGCCAGTTTTGTACCACGACTATTATCAATGGATACCTGTGGTATTCTTACTAATGGCGTTTAGCTTTTATTTTCCGTTTCACGTCTGGTCAAGTCACGTTTATAATTTTATGGAAGAATTAACGACTACCGTTCTGAATAAGGAGTCGTGTGATCAGATTCTTCGAGTGATTAAATTCTCCAATGGCAACAATTTGTATTGGAAAACTTGGCTGCTAGAAGGGATTTATGCGGTGCATCTTATTGTTCACATTTTCTTACTCAATCAGTTTTTTCACCAAGTCCCGTCTCTTTCAGGATGGTCACGTTCAGCTATTCCTTTGTTATTTCCTGAAATGTCTGTCTGCTTTCATGACTATTTTACGGGAGGAGCTCAAACGTCGGGAAAGTTTTACTGTTTGATGCCACTAAACAGTATATATAGGAAAATATTTCATGTTGTGTATTTTCTGTTTATGGCCCTTATTCCGCTTCACATAATGTTTTTCTTTTATCGGATGTGTTTCGCTCTTATAATGGGTAAAGATAAGATAAATATGTGGTGGTGCGTACAAATTTGTAAGCATTCAGCCAAGAAATGGGAAGCATATCATCAACTGGATAAATCATGGAACTCTGTCTGGAAAGTTTGTTCGTCAAAGATGAATGTTAAACAAAAACGCCAAGAAGAAAGTTTGGTGTAAAAAAAAAAAAAAAAAAAATTTTTTTTTTTTTTTTTTTTACTTTTCTGTTTGTGTCTTTAAAACTCTACTGGTTTGTTTCTTTGTACATCCGTTACCTATTCTCGGATTTTTCTGTGCTGCTTGTTAAAAGAATTGGATTAAAGATGGAGCAAAATGTTTCAGTTGCTGAGCCTTCTGCAACAGCGGATGTTGGATTGCAACCAACTAATCAGCAAATTCATCCAGCTTACTTTGAGGAAAAGATTCCACCGTCGACATGTGCTCAAGAGGTTCCCCCACCTACGGATGCTGCCACAGTGAAAATTTCGCCCAAAGATCTTTCTGCTAACAGTTCTCTAGTCACTCTTGCTCATTATGTGTCTTCTAGCACTACCATGTCTCCCCCTCCAGTGAAATATTTAGCGCCGTTTGTGGAAGTGGTTGGAAACCATTATCAACATTACTATTTTATAGCTATCCGATTTAAACGTCCAATTATTGTCCAAAAAAACTTTGCATCCAATTATTTGGATGTGCCTCCTGAAACTTGTCTTTTGGTGGATGCAAATACAAAAGAATTACAGCTAAAGATTAAAGAATCTGCATTACTCTTTACCCATCGATATGAGTATCCGTATCAAAAGAATCCTCCCGAATCATTGATATTGCAATCATTTTTCCCCGTGCATTCTTTTGTTACGACAGCCTACAGCTCAAGAATTTTGTATGCTGTGACGACACAAAATCCGTTCAAATCCATTTGGACACGCACCCGCAAAATTACCGCATATTACAGTTTGATCAAGTTCTTTGACTGTTGCATAAAACGCACGGAGGATTTCACTCTGAATGCTGCAACCATGTTGAGACACTTTCATCCAAATTCAAATACATTTAATAATTTTTCGTCTTGGTACCCACTGGCTCTTAGTATGATTGGCATTCGAATGGCATTAATGTTTCATGCTGATCCTTCAGTGCAACTGGCAAAGCAACTCCATTCCATCTTGAAGCGTTCCGAGTATTGTACACCCTCAAAGAATCACCCTCCTGAGGATTTTTATCAATGTCAACTTACTCTCTCGGACACAGAGCCCGTCGGTGT
>JAPMOQ010062675.1:0-49633 GCA_026543055.1 Argiope trifasciata
TAGATAGACAAAACCAAGAATATTACGACAGAGAAATCAATATTATATATATATATATATAATGCATCAACAACTATAAAAAACATGATAAAGTAAATTAGTTAGTAGTAATGTCCGGTAAACAGGTCTTCAAAACAAAATTGTATAAAAGTATTTGCTGAAGCTCTGAAAAACAAATTTAATTCTTCACATTAAATTAGTCGCATTTAAAATAAACACTTATTAACATATATCAATTTTACTTATTAATATATAACAACTTTATTTATTAATATATTTGTAGCTGAAGTGAACAGGAGTGCAATATCTTGATTGCAATTAAAATTATTTCTCAAATTTCAATATATTTTTTAAGCAATTGCAATTAAAAATAATTAAATTTATTTTCAACCATTTCTCTTTTTAATAACGATGAAACACTAAATCTCAATCAATCCATTATTAAATTAACAATAATTTTTGACTTCGTTCTGAAAGCATAAATTGAAACAGTCAAACATCATCAAATTGACTCTAATGTATTTAATTTCGACAAACTTAATTCATTTAGAAAAGAGAGAAAGAGGTATATCAGTCCTTTGAAATTTAGGAAATAAGACATTACAAACTGGAACTTCTACCTTTCAGTTGAACGGAATTTGAAAGGCTATCTCTTTGTTTAAAGTGAGTAAATGCATCCAAACTCTCTTTGTATATTTGCTAAGCAAGCGAAATTCCGGCATTGAAATGCTGTGTATGCGCCTAATTCTGTGCATCACAAAGATTATAACTAGTATCCGAAATTTAAAGGCATTCTTAGAATTCTGAGTAAATTGATTCAAAGTTAATACATTTATTTAGAATTCCTTTTATGCTTCTCTTTAGGTAAAGTATAAATACTAGAATTTTAAGTAAATTAGAAGATAATAATTAAAGAAGAAATCATTTTTACGCCAATTCTTTCTATTAAATTAGAGTTAAATTTTTAGTATTTTTAGTGCTCTAATTAATTAAAATAAGCGAAATTCCAGCATTGAAATGCAATGTATGCGCATTATTCTGAAGGTACAAAAATTGTGATTAGTATCCAAAATTCAAAGGGATTCTTAGGATCTTGAGTAAATTGGCATTTATTTAGAATTCCATTTATACTTCTCTCAAGACAAAGTATGAAAATAGAAATTTTAAGTACATTAAAAGAAACTAATACAAGAAGATATGTTTTTTCAGACCAATTCTCCACATGAAGGTGGGACAAACCCTTAATAAGTGAAAACCCTTAATATATAATATTTGATAGCTTGTTCCCAAAATTCAAAAATATTTGTTAAATTTGTGATGAAAAAAAATGTCACTATGAAGTTTCCTTGGATTAAAGCGGAGAGGGATAAATATTTCAACAAATTAATCGGATCGTAGCTGGTATTAGACAGACACAAAAAATTTTAAGGTAGGAAAGTCAATTATTTGAAAACCATAGGCATCCTAATACCAGCTACGATCCGATTAATTTGTTGAAATATCTATCCCTCTCCGCTTTAATCCAAGGAAACTTCATAGTGACATTTTTTTTCATCACAAATTTAGCAAATATTTTTGAATTTTGGGAACAAGCTATCAAATATTATATATAGGATTTTAGAAAATAGATAATTTAATGACTAATAATATGGAAATATACAGTTTAAAATAAATTTAATGCATCACCGTTGTAAATAAATTAAATACTGCACATATTTTCTTAGGGATTTTTGATGTAATCGTAATTTTCAATTAGCTATAGAATTCTTATTCATGGATTCTTTCTTATTTAAATGCACACAAGCTTATTTTTAATCCTTTTTTGTTTTCATAATTGTCATTTCAGTTTTCTTCTTCCACCTGTGCTCTTCCTGAGGTATCAATCTTATTGTCAGTACAGTTTTGAAAAAGTTTAAGTTTAAAAACAAAACGGAATTTCTAAAAGCAAATTAAGTGATTTGTCCTTGTTAATTTATTTTGGGTACAGAAAAAAGTACCACAATGTGTATATATGACTGAAAAGACTGAAAAATGTACCGTTAAGTAAAAATTATGCTTGCATACTAGTCGTTGAATTTTGATTCAACTTTCAATCGATCATATAATATTGTTCCAAATCGGTAAAAAATACATTCAAGCGCCGTTAGTCATATAATAAGGACGACATGTTTGCAGGTAGTCTTGATGGATCATGAATGAATGAATCTTAATGAATCAGTCGAATAGATCAGATCAATAAACCGTGATTTCGGCCATGTATTTGGGTGCTCACGAATATACAAGAATGATGCCGATACCCCCCCATAAGAAACAAGATCCTTGTAGAAAATTCTCGTCCTATCTCGGAGACCATATAAATGAAAGGATACACAAGTGTGTATCTTCTCCCTTTGTTCATTGCTGAACAAGCTCTCAAATTGAAATCTGAGCGCTACTGTGTTGAAACCGCAGCTTAAATCTGCGTTTTAATCTTATTCATAAATTCTTTTTTATTAAATAGTTATAACCGTTTGTAATTGCTAAATTCGTTTAGAATTAACATGTATAACATTATTTAAAGGAAATTTACTTATACTTAAAGTAAACAGTACTCCTTCCCATTGATTCCCTCTTGAATATCCTGATTTTTTTTTACATGAAAGTCTGCTTTCATTTGTGAATCGATATGCTTTCTGCTTATTCTTTCACTTATAAAGGCATTGATTGTTGCAAAGGAAAAAAAATGCATGCGTTTCATTTTTTTCAATTCAAATTTCTGTTGAAATGATTTTGTATTTTATAATCCTCTGATTAAATTTATATTGGCATGTTGAATTCAGTGAAGCAAAAAATGTTTTTCTTTTAAAGTCCTTTTTAAAAAGCCCTTCGTTCTTTGGAAAAAGCTGTGTTTGCACATTCGTAAACCAATTGAATTCTTGTCGATGATTCGGTTTCCATGGAGTTTTCTCAAACAATTTGGGTGTTTTTATTCAATTCGATGCTATTTATGTAAATTCTTCGGCTATGAAATTGTCTAGTGTATTTTGTTTTTTAAATACAAATGTTTTTTAAATAAAATAAATAATTCCTATTTATTGATATGTTACAGTTTATTTATAAAAAATATATATTGATGGTGAAAATAAACATTTCCTGTAAGTTTTTTCTTCTTGGAATATACATGAAAGAATGTGACATTTAAAAATCACTTTTTATGGAAGGCACGATATTTTACCAATTGATTTGGGGTGCGGGAGATCTCAGAACTACAAATATAATGTAAAATAAAATATAAGAAAAAATTACAATCTTTTTCTTATATTAGGGTGTCGCAAAATTTTGTTTCTCAATAGCGCTATAAACAGCCTTATCTGGCTTTGCTTGTGGAAGCATACAGGCATATCTATTAGCCGTCAGAGTTATCGTCCTTCAATCGTACCAGAACTCTACTATGCCTCCAAAAAGTTATTTTGTTCATTCAGTGGGATTGGAAAAGCGTAATTTTCAACGAGTTTCTTTCTCAAGATGAAACAATAATTTCAACAAAAAATAATGTCATCAACTGGATCAATTAAAAGCTGCCATAGTTAAAAAATGGTCAGAATGAAGTGATAAACCGTTGTTTTTCCTCAGGTCAACGTGAGGCTAGATATTGCATTAGTCATAAAAGGAAAACTCTTACAGTTTGGTTGGGATGTTCTACCGCATCCTTTATGCTTTCTAGATTTTGTTCAATATGATTATTATTTCTTTCTGCCTTTTTGCTTTAAATCTATCCGTGAAATAAAAGTTCCCTTAGAGGAATATTTATAGTTCGAAATATAACAGTTTGGGAAATAAGACATAACGAGGCTTTCTAAGAGAGGGAAGAAGGTAATAGAAAAAAAGAATTCTTATAATAACAAAATAAATAATATCTTGAAGATTGTGTATTCATTTCAGAAATAGGAAAGAAACTTATATGACACTGTAAATATTTAAAACAAACTCACGAAAAAAAAAAATCTGAATTTTAAGCGATGCATCTTCATTTTGTTTTATTCCATTCATTCTGAAAATATAGCATTTATGTGATAACTCGTAACATTTCTTGAAAGTTCCCAAATAACAACAACAAACAGAAATAAAAAAGAAACAGAAGGAAATAACAACAAATACTTCTTTGATTCACTGAATACACCCAATTCTTTATTCATACAATCAATACCTCTGTATAATGCAAAACCTAGGAATAATCGAATTTATTCTCTTAAAATGTTCAAAATGATTCCATTCCCTTAAAAAGTTCGACTGTTATATTCCCTTAAAATATTCAAAACAATTTTATTCCCTTAACATATTCTAAACGATTTTATTCCATTTAAATGTTCAACACGATTTTATTCCTTCATCAAATTAAATTTTTAAATTTTCATCCAATTGTCAAAAGATAAGAGTTTAAATTTCTAACAAACAATTAAAAAAAAAAAGATTTCGATTTTGATATATAGAGGTGCATAACGAATTTTAACATGGAGAATTATCAGTTAAATTAGATTTCGAACTCAGAAAAAAAAAATATCTGAAATATATAAACTTACTTTATGCAGTCTCTCTGCAATGTATCGTATGTGTTTATTTCCAGTTTCAAGTTTGATACTTCCCCACTCCCAAAACGTTCGCTGAGGGATGGGATCGGAGCAGAAATATACAGGAATGATGGCATCTTCGTCTTTTTCCACAACAACCCGTTTCTTCGTCCGGGCAGTGTCTGTTAGAACTTGCGGGGCTCCTAAAAGAAGGAAAAAAAAAAGAACAGTTAATAAAATTTACTATATCATTTAATAAAACTCATATGCATTAGATAGAGACCTGGATGACACAATAAATATAGGTCAATGTAAGCATCCATGATGGCTAGGTGATATAGAACTGAAAAATGATGTAAAAAGTATTTTATAAAAGGATTCAATTATAATGGCAATTCGAGAAAAAGTTCATCTCTAAGCAGCCCAAAATTCGTGATTGTATTTTTGGAAAAACTGAGCTGCATTTTTTTTTTCAATGAGTATATATATTCACATGTAGTTCTTTTCTTTTATTAGGGCACATGAATTTCCGTCGAAGGACTGGAAAGCAATTCTAGAACGAAAGAACAGTTCATAAGGAAAACCGTAGGAAAATAAGATAGCAAAGGGAGACTTAAGAGTAGGAAAGAAAAAAAAATGAAAAGAAAAACCTGCAACAACAGGCAATGCATCAGCTTGATCTGCACTCAGAGTAGCTCAATCATCGCTAAAATAAATTAGATCTAACTTCCGTTTTCTCATTCCATTTTTCCTTTGAGAGAATTTACATGCATTCGAGAACTGGTCTCTATTCAACTAACTTACAGTATCTTAATTTATTTATTGTCAGTTCCCCCCCACCCATTTTAAGTTGCTGATTGAATATTTATCCTGGATGCCATCCAAACGTATTTGAAAACGAATGATATTATATTATATAGTTTTAGTGAACAATGCAGACTTGCAGCTCTTGTGAACGAGCGATGGATATGTGCTTAAAAATAAAAGCACAACAGCAGATTATCAATGCCTGCTGTGCTTTACAAGCATAACAACAGGCTACTTATTAAAATTTCTTTCACGCAAAAAAAAACAATATTTATTATTATGATTATTGTTTAAAAAAAACAATAATCATAATAATAAACGTTTTAACTGAATGGGTCTTATTTAAAATAATAATAACGAGATAATAATGGATATTGAAAACGAACCTTGAAGAATTCAAATTTTGCAAATGAAGGAAAAAAAATCTGAAATTTTACAAGAAAGGTTCAATAATGTAAAGCAAATGATAGGCATGATTTTTTAAAACTGAAAAAGCAATAAAAAAATAATCTTAGACGTAATTTAGAAATCATAAATTAGATTTGCTTATGATGATTTGAATCCATCAAACATAATCAAATGAATATCAATTTATACTGCATTACACAAATGATGCCATAAGTCATTAATATGCATTAGCAATTTCATTTGTAAAGGGGGACTCGTAAGAACAGGACTCGGTAAATATGAATTGCCTACAAAAAACTCTGGATGTCTGCATGCCATCATTCTTGTAAGCTGTTGACAATGGATGAAGATTGAGTATTTTCCAATAGTTCTAACATTTTTTTTTTCTGTTGGATTTCAGAGAAAATTCCAAAAGAAATCTATAGGTATTTTATACAGATTAAGTTTATATCCTATATAAAGAAATGATTAAAAAAATTAAAAATTTTGCATACTACACCTTAATATTACTCCTAAGTGAATTTTGATAAAAAATGCACACATATTTTTTTAATCACTGAAAAAAAGTATTCAAATTTTCATTTTCATTCAGTTTTATTATTGCTATTGAGTTTCACATTTTTAAGACACATTTCGCAGACTTACGAAAATGCAAGAATAGACACAGATAAATGGAAAGATGATTAAAACTTAAATTCTTTTTCCTAAATTTTCCAATTTTAAAAAGTTTTAGACGGATTTGATATAATGATGCCATGAAATCATCGAGAAGGATAAATATTGATGTTAGATGAAATATTGAAGCTCTTTAAGAATAGCTTCAAATCAAATATGACAGGATACGACATTAGGCCATTGCCATTCTCATTTCTTTCAGCTTTAAAATACATGACCATTTTCTTTGAAGATATTTAATTTTTGATTTTTGAGTTATTTACAAGGCCAAGGACATGATTATCGTTTGGATGAGTTATTCCTATAGATCCATGAAAAAATTCATTTGCCAAAAACTATTCAAAACAGCGTTAAGAAAATCAAAAGATGATTAGAATGTACGAAAACAAACAAAAAATTCTTTCTCAAACACTATTCAGAAATTGTAGATGAGTTTGAAGACAACGCTTAATACAGGAAAAATGAATACACATATGCTGCACATCAGAAAGCTAAAGATTAAAAAATAGTGGAGAAAAGCAACAAGAATATTAATACTTAACATATATTTATTATGAAACGACATATAAGTTAATGTATTAGGTTGTTCGGAAAGTAATTTCGTTTTTTCCCGACAGAGGATTTAATTGTATTTTTCGCACCCAATTTCATACTTAAACCGCAAAATCATTTTATGTTTTAAGAGCTGATATAGCAAGGCTTGAGTGTGAAAAAGTGCAGCTGATTCTTCGCAGTAGTTTTTGGATGGTGCCCTTTTAAATATGGAGAGCAATAAACAGCATTTTCGTCATTTTTTTCTTTTTTGCTATATAAAAGGTAAAAATGCTGTCAAGCCAGAAATAAATTAGCCAATATGTGTGGAGAAGATGTGTTAACAGTACATCAGTACCAGAACTGATTTGCAAAATTTTTCCTTCAAATGAGGAGGCCAAAAACCACCTCGATCAGTTTTTTTTACAGCAAAGACCAAAACTTTTATGAGCGTGTAATCATGTTACTACCAAAAATATGGCAAAAGTTATTAGACCAGAATGGCAATTTTATAATTTAATAAATAATTTATTCATTAAACGAAAATTTCTTTTCATTTTGACAAAAAAAAAAAACGAAATGACTTTCCGAACAACCCAATAAAAAAAATATTAAACTAACATAAAAGCTTATGAAAATGTAAATGAGTAAGAGAGCAACGTCTCACCGTCAAATTATTCGGCAAACAATCATGTGATTATTATGACGTAATCAGTGGCGTATAGATTATGATTATGGCAGTTCTTATATTATAAATATTGAAAGAGAGAGTGAGAGAAGGATGCAAAATTTCAACAAATCAATCATCGTTAGTGAATACCAAGTAAGTTTCGAATGTTTACAGGTTTGAATCAGGGAAAAGTTTCTTTAGGAGAGTATTAGATAGTTTGAATAAATTCGACTTTGAGAAGAAATTATCAAAAAGTAAAAGTAAGGGTAAATGAAACTAGAGACTATTAAGGCATCATTTATAAGACGATTAAATCGGAATGAAGATATTAAACATTATGCATGATTTTATATCTTCTGCCGGGTAAGGTCTTGATAAGAAAAATAAATTCAAGTGGAACACATACACAATTTTAACAGAATTAAAAAAAATTCAACAATCTGTCGGCACCACATTTGTTGCTACAGGTCATGCAAACCAGTATTTATTAGCATTTAACACACACACACACACACACACACTAGCTTTTTCCTCCATGGGAGTAAAAATTGAAGCTTCTCTTTGAGCATACAATTATAGAATTCATCATTGAACGTTTTTACTGTAATAAACGTTTTACTTCCATGTGTTATAACAATAGGCTAAGCGTGGGTAGGGTAAACAATTATAATTACAGGGTGAATGGAAGAAGTGAGTAGAAACTATGCAGCAATTCTTAGAGGTTGACAGAGCAGGGAAAATAGGCCCCTCAATATAAAACAATTCCACAAGGGTAATTAAAAGATTTTGCCAGAGTAACACATGTACAAAATCCAAGCTACATCGAAAGCCCTACATCCTGCTCTTTAAGTTCTTCTCAGGTACATCCTGTTTCTATTAAAATCCTTTTTTACAATCTCGGCATATTTAACGTGCAAACAGCCAGCAGAATGTGGAAATTTCCTTTCTGTAGAATCCACAGCTGCACTTAAAACAGCAATTTCTCATAACATTCTCTAGTGCTTTTAAATTGCATTTGTGACCAAAAGTTCAGAATAATTTTTGTTTGCTTCTGGTTTTACATTTATTCTGCCAACATCTTTTGAGTCGCTCCGTATAATAATATGAAAGAGTGTAGTTTCACGAAGAGGTTAATTTTATTCGTAAAGTTTTGATTGGCGTCAAACATATTCAGTTGAAAGCATTTTGATTAAAGTTTTCGTATGTCGGAATGTATTTTAAAGTCATTTCTTAAGCGAAAAAATGAGATAAATTAATTAAGTTTATAATACTATTCATTTTACTTTGAAGGAAAAAAATTCTTTTAACAGACGGCATACTTTAGGGCTTTTGAGTATCTACAAAGTTGGAAACAGACTATTTCTGAAGTTTGATTAAAAAAAGCAAAAACAAAAAATATCCAAAAAAAGAAATAGACCTTTCTGACTTCAAAGATCTTATATAGTCAACCCTAAAACATTCTTTGAATAAAACAAAACCCCACCAAGTCTTTTAATCTAGTCAATTTTTTTTCTTTTTCCATAACATAAAAATAAACAGTACGCGAAAAAAGCAAAGCTTTTTGAGGTGGATTTCAGTTAATTAGAAATCACATGTGGCTGCGAAGGTTTTATTATAATAAAGCTTTAAATAACACTTGAAACGAAAATGCAATAGACTAACAAATTAAAAATGTAATCAAAAAAGGCTGAAAAAACGTAGGGGTATTGAAAAAAGTTGTTTTCTACGACGTCTAAAGTAATTAATTTTTCTTTTTTCTAACATTTCTTGCATTTTGTTCCTAAATTAATTAAAGTTGCGGTTTTGCCCAAGAGACGGGAAAGGGCGGAAAGTTTTAATTTCTTAGGAATGTTTCAAATACTTTGTATTGAAGGAGTTTTGAATTATTTTTTGAGGGTTTCATACGGATGAAACGGATAGAAAAAGTATGCATTTCCATGTTTCCGAAAACTAACTATTTATTTAAAAAGTTTCGAATTACAAAACAATAACAATAAACTTCTGATTCTGCTGGTTTAGATATTTTTATAGGAAATTTTGATTAATACATAAAAAAATTAGTACAGCTAGTAAAATAAAAGCCATAAAATAATGTTATAATAGTAAATATTACTTTTAAACATATAAGTTACTGAATAAAAATAGAATAAAATATTTTGACATGTATCATTTTCAATAAAAATAATATAAGAAATTTCATTAGATATTTTTTATATGACCTAAAGCCACAAAAGCAGCAAAGTTTTAATATTCTTTTCAACTATTTCAAAAATTCTTAAACATTTGTTCTAGAATTAATCTAAATTTATTTACAATTTTTTTGTAGAACAACAATGTATTAAGTTTAAATTATTTTGAAAAACAACTCATGATTCTTCTGATTAAGGTTTCTCTTTTATAACAAATTTTGATTAGTACAGTAAAAAATTAGGATATCTAGTAAAATAAAAGCCATAAAGCAATGTTATAGTCGTAAATATTGCCTTAAAAAACTCTAAACAAAAATAGAATAAAATATTTTGAAATTTATTAGTTTCAACAAAAATGAAAAAGGTAATTTCATTACACAATTTTTATATAATTTAAAGCAATAAAGTTATAACACACTTTTAAGCTACTTCAAGAATATATCTAACACTTAATAACTACAATTTTCTTACTGAATATCAATAGTTTATTAAGTTAAAATTATTTTGAAAAAGGAAAAAAAAAAATCTAAGATCTCATACATTAGGTATGTATCAATAAATTGAAATGCAGCGAAATAATTTCTTGTAAGAATGTTGAAATTTTATATTTATATTTTCTTTTTACACTATTTTTATGTATGTGTAAGAACGTCAATTATAAAACATATCTAGTTGTCGGTGACACATACTCGGCATTAAAAACTTTTGTTGAAAAATGCAGAATGAATGTTGTGGATTTATATTTACATGAAAATTAACAACGGCTTTTAAAAATGCAAACTTTCCATTAGACAGTATCAAGTGAAATAATTTAAAATAACCTTTGAACAGAGCAGATAAATGCTTTAACACGATAATCATCATTTTATGCGAGCTTCCGCAAAATATTCTATGACGGTCCTAGTTTGGAGCAGCACAGTCAAAACCGTGTTCTTGCGCCAGAAAAATTCAAACATAAAATATATGACGTTTTTCAAATACATATTTGAAAAATGTTCCGAAAGCTTGTCTAAAACGTAATGCCAATTTTGAATTGAATTTTCTCAATAGTCTACAATATGTGAATTTAATTTCTGTATCATACTCTGTAATTTTAAGAAATTTCTCAATAGTCCGCAATACGTGAATTTAATTTCTGAATCATACTCTATAATTTTAAGAATTTAAAAAATCGACCTCAAGTTGCAGATTAATTGAATATAGATTTTTTAAATGTCTCATCAGAATTTTACGCCTGCCTCAAGAATATAATGACGTCACGTCAAGTTACAATTGAGAAGCAAGGTTATAGAGGATAATTACATCCGGATATTAAAATGAGTTCTTAGATGTCCCAAGTGCTAACAAAAAAAAAAATCTGGCTCTCACAAATGTTATGTATACATATATAAAGTTTAAAATTTTGGAAGCAGGCAGGTAAGTTCAAAGATGGAGAAGAAAGTTTAGATTTTCGAGCGTCGTTTTGTTCTTTCACTCCAGAAGCAAGTCAGGCGGGCATATTTACAAGCGACGCGG
Source organism: Argiope trifasciata (assembly GCA_026543055.1). Classification (NCBI taxonomy): domain Eukaryota; kingdom Metazoa; phylum Arthropoda; class Arachnida; order Araneae; family Araneidae; genus Argiope; species Argiope trifasciata. The sequence continues at coordinate 11,343 of JAPMOQ010062675.1, forward strand.
ACTAGCAGAAGTGGCGAAAAGGAATGAAATTAATTTTCCCTTGTCTTATATAACAAATTTTTGATAGGGAAAATATTCCTGACAGTGCTAATGCGTTATAAAAATTCTCATAGGAATATCTGTAGGTGTCTATCTCGAAGCAGAGGAAACATCTTTTTAAAAAACTATTTGTTTAGCTCAGCAAAATTATCAATCACTCGCAGCGTGGGAATCGCTGACTAAACATTTTTACAAAGTAGGTCTTTAATTAATTAAGCAGATAATGTAGAATTGGATTAGGATATATATATATATATATATATATAAAGTTTGTGAAAGAACTTCCGAAAATATTTAGAAAACTTTGTTAGTCACTGACAACATTTTTCAATATCATAAGACAATGACTTTTCGACGATTCTACCCCGATATAGGAAAGTATGACTTTTTCAATTGTTTTTTTTTTCTCGTGCATATGAGAGTATCGTTATAACTATTTTCTTTAATTTCAATTCTTTTTATTTTGAAACTTTATATCTTTCATCATCATCATCGCACTCATCAAAAAACGATAGTAAAACAAAATATTAATTAATTAAAATTTTCTTAAGTATCCAGCATTTCTTAGAAAACAATTAAATCACTGGATTTTTTTTATTTCCCTCAGATTAAAACTTTGTTTTAAATTCAACAGAAAATTTAAATAACAATTTAAAAAGTACGAAATGCTTTCTTTAAATACCATAATAATAATAATAAATACACAAAATGAATTATTGAGCAGACGACTAAACGTGAAATGTAAAGTTGAATTTGAAATATTAAAAGGTTGAAAGGTATTAGCATGTGTTAACTTTCGCGATCCAAATTAAGAGTTTAATGCATCTACGTCGAATAAAAGACATGGCACTACTTATGCGTAAAAGCATTACATCATCGCCATCAACGTCTGAACACCAAAATTGTGTCTCCTGCAGTTACAGTTGACGAGCATCAGCACAGAGGATAATCACGTCCAGAGCTTAAAATGTGTACTTAAGAAGCCCGAGTGCCAGCAGATAATCCGGTAATCTGCGGGTAAAAGGGGTTTCCGATGTGTACAGGAACGTCAACGGCCATCCGAGGATGCTTAATCACAGTCACTGACAGTAATGGAAGCAGAAAAGGAGGGAAGGCCGTCATTAATCAGGTCTCATTTCTTACGACCCCACCCCCACGGCCTTCTTTTCATTTCTACCTTGTCCCTCTTGTTGACGTTGTGGAGGAGAGGAAAGACATTTCATTTGCCCGGCCATTCATTTGTCAGCAGCCACTTTTGGGGCTCCGCAGGAAATTGAGTCCAAATGGAGCGAGTTTTAGAGAGGAAATAAAAAGTACAGGATAGTGTTGTGGATGATGGGAGTTGTGGCAAGAGAAAATTACCAGAGGTTGTGGTAAATTAGGGCGTGTAATTAAAAACGTTAATATGGTTGCGTTAAAAAAGAAACAATTCATTACATTTTTGTTTTGTTTATTCAGTGATTGCAGCTCATTCAGGAGAGTGGTAAAGGTATTGATTTTTAAATTGTTTTGGCACTGTTCTCTAAAATTGAGTCACCGTTCTAGTAAAAAGAAATTACCAAAAATTGAGGTAAATTAGGGTGTGCAATTAAAAAAAAATTAAATAAGAAACGTTTATTTTTTTAAAGGAAAGCTCGGAACCAAGCGAGAAAAGGATAAAGGCATTGATTTTTCTAAACTGCATCTACATTCTTTTTTTTCTTCTAAAAATTAACCATGAATAATGCATTGGGATGAATATTGGACTTGAAAAGCATGGGCAGTTGATTCCAATTGCTTAATGATAATGAATAATTAACCTGCACCCCAATTTATACTCAATACAAAGAAAATACGCCTGGAGTTCTTTATTATTATCTATTGACTTTTCACATCTTCCTGAATAAAATCTGACTTAATCAAAAAAATAGATATCTTTTACTTACAAATACAAATTACTCACTTAAAATAAAAGGTCAAAATCGCCAGGCATAATTTTCTAAATATATCCATACGTAATAAATTATTAGTATTCAATTTAAATAGTGCCCTGTTCAAAAACAAAATTTCAACTGAATGCTAAAAATTCACTAGAAAAGCAATAAAAAAACGAATTAAATTATTCAGTATATAATTCGTAAATGTAAAATAAATAAAAAAACTAACGTAGAAAGGCATTTTCCAATACATCACTGTTTCCTATCCATTCCCATAACAATTCTTTGTCTTAAAACACCTCATAGATGTTCACTATAACCCTAGCGACATAACCTTCTCTCTTTTCAAAACACTTAGAAAGAAACATTTGATAGATAGTTTTTACTCACAAAAAGAAATTACTCAAAATAAAAACTTGAAAAAAGAGGCAATGCCATTTTTTACCCCTAAATTATTTCTGTTTTGATCTTATATAGCTATAATGTACTCCACGCTTTAAAATTTCTGAATTTATTTCAAAAATAAATAATCAAAATAGTTAATTAAATCAGCTCTTTTAGTAAAAGGCAAGTGCAATGTAATTCAATTAAATTTCTCTATTTTCCAATAAATAATCAAAATATTTTGATTCTGTATTAATAATTGTACCATAAGCAAATTAATTTAATAATTAATACCAAATTTCAAGACGTTAGAGCTTTATGTGCCCATCTAAACTAGTGTCAATTAATTTTAATGTTTCCCTAAACTTAAAAATGATAATTTTTATTATGTGGTGTTGCTCGTGACCTCTTGACACACTGTGGAACCACGAAACATCACAATATTCATGTTGCCGTGAGCACAATTCTAAATTATTAATTTTCCCATTATTGAGGAATCAATCACAAATTAAAAATTTAAAAAAAATATTTTTATAATTACTTAAAAAAATATTTTCTTCTTCAAGATGATATAAAAAGCAATCAGGGAACGGCCAAAACCAGTAAAAACCTAATACTGCTTTAATGCTTTTTTTGTTTATAAAATCGAAATACTAAACTAGAGAAATAGTTATCACATTATTAACTACAGTTAACTCTATTTAGCGAACAAGAACGAAATTCCAGTGAACATATATAATAATAATTCTTTCTGCGAAAAATAAACTTTGTACTTGGTGCTCGCTTTTTCAAAGTGGTTACAAATAATAAGTTTCTGGACAATTTCACTTACAATCTTCCTTCTTGGGAAATTGAAACAAAGAGTACTGGCCTGGAACAAATAATGGAAGTGAAAATCCACTTTTCTAAACTGAAAATTTTCCTTCCTGAGTGCAAATGTCTACTCTAAAGTGAATGAAAAATTCTTCTAAAGAAGAAGGGAAACTTATGGATCTACTATTTTACAGGTTTTTGGAGTAATTACAAAAAAAAAAAAAAAAAAAAAAAAATTCCTGCCAGTTGACATCGTTTGCATGGCATTAGCATACCAAACAAACATAGTGAGTAAAAGGTTTAAAAAAAAATTTATAATCATTTATTTAATCAATCTAAAGTTCCCGATATATAATAAATCACAGAATTAATTGCACATATGTAAGTTTAAAACAAAATATTGTAATTTAGTTATGAAGATTTTCCAAACTAAGCATGACTAACTATTAATTTCTAAATCCTTACAGGTTGGCATAAAGTTCCAAATGATGTGGTAAATTATGTTTTATATCATTCCAATATGTAGTAAATTATAGATTTTTTTATTATAATTACTGTGTCGAAAAAGTGTTTTTTTTAATTGCAAGGTACATGTATTTGTAGAGCCCCCATTCACGTAATAATTAACGATTACCAATTTCTAGTGAACAGATATAATAGCCATTCTTTCTGTTAAAAATAAAGTTTGTACTTAGTGCTCGTTTTTCAAAGTGGCTACAAATAATAAGTTTCTGGACAATTTCACTTACAATCTTCCTTCTTGGGAAATTGAAACAAAGCGTACCGGCCTGGAACAAATAATGGAAGCGAAAATTCACTTTTCCAAACTGAAAATTTTCCTTTATGAGCGCAAATATCTACTCTAAAGTGAATGAAAAAATTTTCCAAAGGAGAAGGAAAAAAAAAATGTTACGGACCTACCTTACCTACTACTTTACAGGTTTTTGAAATTGGAGGGAGAGAAACATAATAAAACGAAAGCACTGGCCGACCCCTTTATTTCTTTCTAGAGAAAAACACTTTGCCATATGTTTTCTCTTAAGGAAAAAAATGAGGAAAAAGAGGAGGGCGAAAAAAAATAAAAGATTTCTGACCGGTAGTCGATAAAAAACTTCCATGTGACATCAATTGAATAAACTTCCTTAAAAAAAGGAATACAGAGAATAAAAGAATGCGAATCGAAACGCGAGAAGAGAAGAAGAAATAAAACAATGGCCAAGACCTGGGTTATATCTGCAAATCGCGTTTCTTTACTTTTTTTTTTAGAGCCAGCCCTAAGAAAAATAGAGTTCTCTGTCCATTTTTTTGGCGAGAGAATAATGCACTAGCAGAAACACATCTACAACAGAAGATATTTCGGAAAGCAAAACCCATTAGTCATTTAGAGCCATGGACAGAAGAAACAGTTGGGAAAGTGCAGCCCATTCGACCCTTCTATTATGCCACCTTTATTCTTTTTCTCCCCCTGCGAAAAACGACGTTTTCCAAAGAAAGGATTTCAGGCTCTCTCCTTTGAAAGTAAATACGATCCGTAAGGCAATAGTTGAATGATGGAATAGTAGCACTGCTGGAATAGGAAGTGAATTAGAAATCTCGGTAAGGCGTGACAAGAAAAATTCGAATCCGGTCGACCTAATGGTATTCCGCAAGCATTGTAATAGATTTTTTCCCCAGCAAATTCTTAATAGGAATCTATTTTGGTCCTGTCAGTCGTATTTTGGTGAAGTAAATTTAGTTTCGTGTTAAATCTCTGTAGTATTGTTCATATACTTATAGCAGGAGGCTAAATTTGTTTGAAATCCACGAGGGTAACTTGGGGAAAATCTTCTTCAGTAGATCTTATTTCGTTATGTTACATTTCCTTCATAACGTCTTTTCTTTTCTTTTCACCATAATCCTGAGCTTGGAATCTCTAGGATTCCCTGACAGTTGAATGGATATAGTGGAAAAGATTTGTTAAGAAGAAAAAAATGTTAAAGTTTACATACATTACACAAAATAGCTATACACAATACATTGACGCTTCAATATACACAACACAATATACACAATACACGACGTGTTCAGTGGGGAGTATGCGTTTTGGAATTTTGATGAAGTTAATAATTCTTAGAGACGGACTTTTATTGTGGAACGAGACAAAAAAAATTATCTAGGACTTGAATCTGGGGGCATTAATTCTTCGATGTCTTGCATAAACCTCACAAGATTTCTTACTTTGAATTTGTACATCTTGTTTGCCATAATGTTGAGCCCCTGAATTCGTTCGAAGTTATGGGTGGGTTTGTTAAGACGAAAGTGAGAAGGCAGCTATTGGCATAATGAAATGAGTGGCTTACTTTACCGCAGCCACAGTAATCCGATCCTTTAATATGAAATAGTTTGAAGTACAAAAAGAAAAAGACACGGTCGGTAGCAAATGGAAAACCAAGTTTCACTTGGCAGTTCTTTTCGCAAAATCATATTTTTTTCGGAGAAAATATTTAGATACGAATCACACACCGATTACATACCAACATTTTTTATTTTAACCTAAACATGAACTGACCATTTAAATGTTTAAAAAATCATAAATGTACCTAGTTTAACAATGCGATTCGAAACATTCTACTATATTATACCAGCATTCATTTTACAGTTCATCTAACATTACTTATATTTTTGAGCTCACAGTCAGTTTTATCATAGTGAAATCGGGTTCGTTACATGACATTATTTGCATGAGAGGAGATAGAAAAAGCCTCTAAATTGTTATAAAAAATGTGTTTTTATTGTGTGGGTAAAATTTCATTTTTTTAAAGATGTCTGTATAGATAAATTTATAAAACAGAAGTATTAATACAAATGCGTAAGTGGAGGAATAAAATTAAAAACACAACACGAACTGAGGACCCCCTTAACACAGCGTCATTCATGCTTGTTCTAATCACTAAATTGCACTGCTTACACTTCGAAGAGGAAGTTGAACGAACGAACGAACGAACACACAGACAGACAGACAGAGAGACAGAGAGAGAGAGAGAGAGAGAGAGAGAGAGAGAGAGACTTTATATACTCGTTCAGCAATATATTATTTCCCTTCCATGGTTTATTTTGTACGTCAAAACTAGGCATTGGAATAATTGGAGGTATGCTTCTGCAGGAATTCATTCTGCAGGTGATATTTTGCTTAGGAATTCATTCTGCAGATGATATTTTGCTTAGGAAATTTAGTATCAATTTTCAAATGAATAAAATATTACAAATAGCAATATTTTGTAATTGCATGGCTGGTATCGTAATTATTTTATCATACAATTAGCATTGAGCAAGGTAATAATTCGAAATATTATAAAAAATATTGATTTAGATCTATAAAAAAAATAGAGAACACCAGAAAAAGACAAATAAACCTATTACAGAGTTATTGACGAAATAAAGGTAAAGAAACTTTTATTGCAGTTATAATTTTAGATCTTTTAGTAAAAAAATGCACTAAAATTTAATTTTCAAGATAAAACTTTCTCAAGGTTGGTATCTTTAAGCCTTAGTCCTACAATACTTCAGACAATTGCAACAAAAGCCAAATAAATAAACAAAAAAAAGAAGAAGAATTCAACACAATCTACATTACATAAAGAATGAACACACGGAAATAAAACAATTACTAAAACATAAATAAATCAGAGATAAGCTGAAAGAATAGAACGATATCAAGATAAAATTTTCTCAAGGATGATATCTATAAAACTTCGCCCTGCAATACTTCAAGCAGTAGCAGCAAAAACCAAAAATTAAAATAATTCAACAAAGTCTAAAATCAGAGAATAAAGAATCAACACATAGAAATAATACAATAACCAAAGCATAAATAAATGTCGTAGTTAAACCGAAATAACAAAAGTAAATTTCTATCAATTAAACCCAAACATCTGGTCAGACGACATTCCAAATAGGGTTATACAATTAACTTAAAAACAACGGCATGACCCAACAAATATCGTCTCTTCTTTCAAAAAGAATGCCCATTCGAAGTTAAAGGTGAAATTCAGCGACGTTATTTGGTCAATTAGTTGATTAAAACGGCAGCAAGGGCGGCCATAAAGCGGGGCGTGACATCGTTTCTCACAAAACAACGGCAATCGCCCCTCTCGATCCGGCAGATTATTACTCCTTTTCCAGTCTCCGGTGGAAACGAAGGCACCGCCTAGCGCAACATTAAGTATGGCCACTTTGGATAATTGATTTCACTAGATCGGAGTGAAATGAAAAAAAAAAAAAAAATTAGAGAGAATTTCCAGCGATTTTTATTTCTTTTACTCTCTGTTCTAAATTGTATACTTTGATTTAAGTGTTGGAAATTCAAAAATTATTTTGCACCTGTCGTGGCTTACGTGTAGGCAAATAAAGTTCAAGCTTTAAAAAAATAATCTTCTTTATTAAACATTTCTTTCAACTCACAACTTTCAACATCAAAACTTTCCTTTTTAAATCACACACAATTCTAAACAATCACATCGCCATCTTTATTTTCCTCTCTTTTTTTTCCCCGTTGCCAATCCACAAAAAAAAAAAATACCAAAGAAACTACTTTTATATTTTTGGTTGCCATACAGGAAATATATAAAAACAAATTAAAGAATGAATTTAAATAAACATAAATTTAAAATTTAGTGACCCTGACACCTTCCCCCCAGAGTCATATTAGATCCAAAGATTTAATATGGCAAAAAAAATAATAAGGGTCACATCATTTACACTTATCAATAGACTTTCCCTACTAATAAATAATTTTAAAGTTCCAAAAATTCTTAAATTCTCTATAAAGTTCTAATTCGTCTTCTTCTATTTACAGTCGAGATAGCGCATCTGCATTGCTTAGTTTTGACCCTTTTATGTGACTTGCCTCGATGTCATGGCGTTGAATGGCTAACGCCCATCTCTGCAATCTTGGACATTGGGGCACAGCACTCATAAGAAACACTAGCGGATTATGAACGGTTAGCAAGAAGATCTTAGCTCCACAAAGTAAAGTTTCAAATCTCTTCAAAGCCCAAATAATAGCATACGCTTCTCGCTCGATTGTAGACCACTTCTGTTGTGTTGGACTCAGTTTCTGGCTTCCAAAAGCTATTGGATGTACATTGTTTCCTTCATCCATTTGGCCTAGACAACACCCCACTGCTGTCTGCGAGGCATCCGTGTGCAAGTAGTATGGTTTCTCTATATCAGGAACTTTTAATTCTGTAATTCCACACAATGCGGCCTTCAACTCGTTGAATGCCTTTTCAGCCTCTTTACTCCATGGAATTTCATTCGGCACTTTCTTCTTAGTAAGTTCTGTTAATGGTAAAGCAGTTTTTGCAAAGTTTGGAATATATTGCCTGTAAAAATTGCATAATCCTAATGCACTCCTCAGTTCTTTGTCTTGGGAGATTTTAAGTTTTGAATCGCCTTCATTCTTTCTTCATCAGATGCGTGCCTACCTGAACCAACTACATTTCCCAAGTATTTAAATTTCTGTCTTGAAAAATCACACTTGTCCAAATTTACTGAGAAATTAAAATACTCCAATCTTTTGAAAACTTCTTCCAAATGTTTCATATGCTCCTCCCACGTATCAGAAAATACTGCTAAATCATCAATGTAAGTACAAGCAAAGTCAGATATAGGATGGACCATTTTAGACATGGCTCTTTGATAAGTTGCAACAGCGTTCCTTAATCCAAACGGTAATACATTCCATTGATACTGACCTCGGTGAGTTCGGAAAGCTGTTAAATGTTTGCTGCTTTCTTCCATTGGTATAGCTCAATATCCCTTCAACATATCTAGCACCGTTATAAAATTTTTCTTCCCTACTAAGAAATTCAACTCCATCATATTCTACATCGGATATGCATCAGGTACAGTCAGTGCATTTAAACTTCTGAAATCTATGCATAACCTTATGGTTCCATCTTTCTTATGAGCACATACTACTGGATGTGCTATTTCACTTACTACATGTTCAATTAATCCTAACTCTAATAATTCATCTATTTGTGCATCCACTTCTCTTTTCAAATTCTCCGGTATCTTATAAGTTTTGGGTTTCATGGTTTCCTCTCCAGCTTTTAACTTTATCACATGCTCCCCAACTTTAGCTCGTTTAATTCTTCCAGAAAACAACGTTTTGTATCGATATAGTAAATCCTTCAACTGCTTTTGTTGTGACTCGGTTAGGTATTCAACATTCACTCTTTCTAATGCTTCATCATTTCTCTCAGCTTTTGAAAGTTTTGGTGTTTCGTATATCTCACCGAATTCCTCATCAATATCATAAACCACTCCAACAATCTGAATTCTTGCTTTGTATTCCCTCATCATCCCTCATTTTAAAAATATAACGCACCTTAGCGTACGTAAATTTTGGAACGGGGAACTTCGATTTCAAAATATTTTTATACGAATATAATTAAACAACACAAAATGTAATTTACATACTTTTTCCATTGGAAAGTAGGTGCCTATTGCCTATTTATGGATTAAAACAGTTATTGCTCATCATTAAAATAAACACCTTGCTTGTTACTATAAAGTACTTTTTTAAAAAGTAACTCATGTAGAAGATTTCAATATGATAAAATTCATAAACATCAGAAATTTGTTTATCGTGAAAGTAAGGAGAAACAGAATTTAGAAATCATTTTTGGTTTTTATCCGAAACTATAATTTCAGTAATTTTTTTTAAAAAATCATTTGTGTAGAAAAATTCAAAATTTGTGTAGAAAGGTTCCAATTATTGTTTCTAAAGTTGTTCTAAAATAATTGTTTCAAAGTATTGTTCCAAATGTCAATAATTACAGTGATATTTATAAACATATCAAATTAATATTTTAACTATAAATTTACATAAAAAATATTTACACAAAAAATATTCAAAATATAAAAAAAAAACACATTTTTAATAAAAAATAATTTTTTAAAAATTTTAATATTTTAAAGTAGTAAAAGGGAAAAAAATGCATACTTTTTTAAAGAATACAATGAATTAAATGTTAAAAGAAACGTTTATCGAATTCTACATTATCTGAACAGATTCTGGGTTTTGATGAAAATTATGCTTTCTGATCAAAGTTTGGTTGCTGATACAAAGTATAGAATCCTACATTATCAGAACAGATTATGATTTCTGATCAAATTACGGTTTCTAATGCAAACAAATTACATTATCAGAACAGATTATGGTTTCTGGGGCAAAATATTGAATCCTACATTATCAGAACAGAGTTGAGTTTGTGGCCAAATTATAGTTTCTAATGCAAAGTATTGTACAAAAGGACAAAAAGTAACGTGTTTTTTGTTTACTTATCAAATGAATATTTCCATTATAAATTTACAAAAAAAAAAATCGTAAAAAGAAGAAAAAATTTGTATAATTTGCACCTGTAGGATAGAATGAATCAAATGTTAAAATGTCAAAATTTACAGATCTCCACATAATAAGAACAGATATTATATAAAATCGTTGTGTGTCGTTTAATGCTAACTTTTTCGTATACACGTTGAAAATACACAGAAAAAGGGGACAAAATAATTGCTTTGTGTTAAGTTAATCTAAAACTTCCCGTGAAAGAAACCTCGAAAGTTTTCGCAACCCAAGTGCTTCTAAACTCTAAATTATTAGAATATGCATAATCTAGAAAATTTATCTATCCAAAATACAATTTCTAAATCGGTTTTGAAGTTTAAATGGTGCTTTTGTTATTCATAAACAATACTAAATTTAAAAAACTTGGCTAGAACCCCATTAATGATCATTATCTCTAAACTAACTAATTAAATTTATAAAGAATTTTGCAGATAAAAAGGCGCAGACGAGATTCCTGTAAACCAAAATCGTTATTTGATTAAGACATTATAGCACAGAAAAATGTGGAAGAAATTTGCTTAAAAAAATCTTTGTCTTTTTGTTCTTTCTTTTCCCCCCCCCCTTTGTTTATAATTAATTCACGAGTTTATTCATCAACAGAAAAAATATCTATTAAATATATAAAATAAACTTTTTTACATAAAACTAGACGTTTGAGCATCTTTGTTTACCGAAGTTTATACTTTTCGTTATTTTTATGGATAATCTTTGACTGCAGATGTCAATTGCTTTTGTTTCTTTTCGGAAATTTCCGAAAATAAATAATTAAAAAAAAGAAATTTGCTATCTACTATCAAGTTATCGTATGAGAATATTATTTTTAAGCCATTGTTTGTCTTGATTAATTCAAGTCATTAGCTAGTTGAAACCGTTTTGAAACAATCACATGGCTATCAGGTTACGCATGCGTCGATATTTAGAAAACAATGCACTTTTTTTTTTTATAATCTCATAATCGTTTGAGCTCCAAAACTTCTATGCCAGCTATAAAAATCGATTTTTTTTTCTTTTTCAAAAGAAATTGGACAACTTTCGATACATCTCTTGATGTATTGCGTTGATTCCCAATTTCTTCTCCTAGGTTCTTCGGACTATAATTGCTTATGACCCTTTCCTTTATTATCCAGGCAGGGGAATTGGCACATGGCGGACATTTGCGCCAAATTAAAGCTTTTTGCTGGAGATAAGTCTCCAAATGTGACAACAATCTTTAATCTTTTCCACCAACCGTAAATGATAATAAAAAAAATCTCTTGAAATAATTTCAGAACAAAATAACAAAACTATAGTATGTACATTTCAAGTTTCTAAACCAAAATGCTGCAGGCAATCAATGATTTCCATATAATAATTATTTACTTCATTCCTCATAAAACTAGAAAGCTTATAACTTCAAAATAAAAGTCGATGGTAATGGCAATGAAATGAGAGCTAAAATCTGAACATGATGTAAAGATAGGATAGTATGATTTATAACTGAAATGAATGAATTCGGTGCTTGAAATGTTGGTTTGAATCGTGCGAATTCAGCACCTTTGATGAATAGTTAATTATGCGATCAATGTGCAAAGATAATTAAATGAAATGATTCTGTTAGAACGTTAACAAGATGGAGTTTTGATGAAATTTGACGAGATTTCAAAATCGATAATATTGATGCAATTTGACCAGAGAACGCATTTAATAAAATACATCTAAACATACAGCGAACAATATATAATGAATTAATTCCACATATAGATTGCATATTCCACTAATATATTCAATCATAATTACTAAAACTAGCTTTTATATAGAATATTATGCAATAGTAATTTAGTTTTCAAAATTTAGAAAATAAATTTTTTAAAAATTATATATTTAAATGAAACAATCGCATTTAGAAAATTAAAAAAGGGCTTTCAAGATTAAATCAGTATATATCTAACTGGGTTTATTATATCTATTGCTTGTGCAAAATAGTCTGCTTATGAGGAATATGTATGCATCAAAATATAAAGTATAAAATCCAAGTTTAAATTACGGAATAAGATTTTTAAAAAACTTTCAGTCAATCCTATTCTTTCAGTGCTAAAAGGACTCGTTTCTTATTTTAAGAAAGTGGTATTTTAAAGAAGTGTGTAAATCGTGGTGCAATAAAACAAATATAAACATTATACGTTTCTTATTATTATTCATTCGTTGGTTGACAACAAATTGCACTCTTTTTTATATTTTTTGAAATCATTAAGCTATTTTTTTTAAGAGTGACTATTCAGCATTTTAAAAATGGAAGTTAAAATAAGAGCAAATAAAAATAACAATAAACTGTAATTTAAAGAATTAACTTCTGAATGGATTGTCATAAACATTAAAGAATAAAGATATTGCAAGTTTAGACAAAAACCACAGCTTATGCTTATAACAATTTTTTCCCCAGTTTATAAAATAACAGGAAAATATAATCAAAAATGAACACATATTTACATAAAGAAATATTTTGACTTAAAAAAATAAGAACATTCAGATAATTTTTCAGCAAATCTCTTTCTCTTTTCGATCTATTAATCTCTCTATATACATACATACACACACACAAAAGAAAATCAACAAGGTGAGTGGGTAGCGATATTTTATTGGATTAAATAAAAAATTCAAAAAAAAAAAAAGAAATCAAAAGTTTTCTTCTTACTCTACCATGTTTCTTCTTCCATGCTGATTAAAAAAACAAATTACAAAATACACAAATTTATCTCTATACCATAAACTTTTTAACCAAACGATAGGATTAAGAAAAAAGAATGAAAAAAAGCAGGGAAACAGTAAACGATAAAAAAAAATCTCCCATTTAACTTTGAGATTAGCAAGCATTAAGTGTAGCCATTCGAAAAACATAAACGGTGGTAAAAAAAGGATTTTAGAGCGCTATAAATCTTGAATCTTCTGTTAACGTTTCCCATTGGGTTTAGCGGCAGTAATTGATCCCTAGATAGCGATGATAGCACGGCTGAACATTCCATCGATGACTTTTGATTTTCTATTGGCAAATTATTTTCCTCAATCTGATGTAATAGCAGGAATTAATGGGAATTAAAAATTCATTGGCAAGTAAATGAAAAAAAATAGATAGCAATGGATATAAAAGCATGGGTAAAAGTTTGTTAAGAAAGGAAAAGCTTGTGAGGAATCCTGAAGAATTAACATTTCAGTGGTTTTAAAAATTGAGCATCCAAGTAACATTAATGACATTCAAACACAGAACGCATATTCATAACGCATAAGCTATATTTAATGAGTGCTTTAATACTTTGAATATATATATAATATGGTACTTTAACAAAAAGGTTTTTGTTCAAGTAAAGCATCCAAGATCATATAAAATTAGAAATTTAAATTAAAAATATGTAGTCCTATCATTAATACTTAAAGTAAATATTCTGTTAATTTTAAAAAGCAATTACATTTCAATTTGTAATTTATAATTAATGAGGAAAAGCTGGAAATATCTTTTAATTACAGAGCATATACCATTAAAAGAGTTTACAAAAATTACTTTATAGCATGGCAAAGTTAAGTTAAAAGAGGCCAATTAATATCTGCCTCATAAAAACAATGTACATTAAATGACATCATCCTTAAGGCAACCATTGAACTGGTTCACAATAATCAGCTTTCTTCAATTACTTTTAGCATAGCAAAATAAAGTTTAAACCTAGGCCAATTAATGAATGGCTCAAGGGAACCATGTTTTTTAAGATGGCATCATCCTTAAGACAACCATTGTAATGGTTCGCAATAATCATAATATTTGTTTAATTTTGATCGTAAAAGTAACATAATTTTAAATATTTTTTTGTTTAATTTGTAAGTTGTAACGCCTATTTTAGTAAATATCACAAAAAAGGATTGTTGGAGAATATACGAATTTATACTTGGTATTTTTACATGTGTATTTAATAAATAGAACAATATAAAGGTCCCAATCAAAGCCCTCTTTCCAGATTGCAAGTGTCTCCTTATCTTTACTGATTAAGAAATTAGCTAATAAGTTTCAATTAATGTGAGCTCTCAATTTGAAACGATATTGAAATATTTTTAAAAATTAGTCTTTGTGGAAATAATGCACATTCATTATTTAAATGAATTAAATGTAGCAGCAATAACTTATCACTTCCTACATAATATATAGAACACAAAGAATAAAAAGAATAAAAGTATATTTTTATTGCAGTAATTTCAATCCTTGAAAACCATCCTTACAGAAAAATTAAAGAAGAAAGTTTTTTTTCGCACAATCTTTACTTTGAAGAGAAATTTTGAAAAGATTATTCTCTTTTACAGAATTTGATGGAAATTCAAAAGATCCTTAAAAAATACTCAACATTTTAATAGCTTTTTAAAGATAATTTTATTAATAGGCGCACTTCAAAAGCAAATCAACCTTAAAGATAAGTGCACTTAAAATATAGAATTAACAGATATTTTTTAATTGGAATACAACACAAATGAAAACAAATAAAGAACAAATACAGAAAATGACGAGTTAATTCATTCGTTTCCGCCACAAAAATTCTCAAAATCCGAAGGTATTAGAGCATTCTAAATAAAATTACCCAAACAAAAGTTACAGAATCCAATTCCGCCATTTTAAAGCCCTACTATCTCTTTTTAGAACACACAGCTTTTGGATTAACTTTAATCGAGTGTGATTTTAACTTGCTATGCTCAAAAAGGCAAAAGTTAATGAGATTGGAGCTACTTAATTTATTTTTCTCCTGTTCCGCAGGAACTCGAGCATGGAGAGAAATAGTAAAAGTACTGCAATAATAGAAAAAAAAGTAAAATGAAATAAATCCTCTTAAAACGAAAATGTCACATTTCCAGAACAGTCATTTGTAACAAGAATAATAAATCCATTAATGCTAGTTTCAGCAGATGATTTTTACTTTGCTACAAGGCTGTTGCCAACACTGACTCTGCAATTTTATCATTTATCAAAAAAAAAAAAATCGCCTTACATATGCACTACTCATTAAGCCCCATACATCAAAGCGGATTTTAGCCCTAACACAGAAGTCAAAGCTGCTTAGAACTTAGAATTCTGAAATCGAAAAAGCGTTTTTCCGAAATGTAAGGATTTAAGTACTTGGAAGAAAAGTTCTTGGTATAAATGATTTTCCGTTGGTGAATGGAATATTTTCTATTGATAATGTAAGTCTGGAAGAGTAAGAATTTCTCAACGCATTACATAATAAATATTTTGGATAAAACACGCGACTTTCTCCGTTGTGAATTTGAATATTGTTTGGTTAAGAAGATAGACCAAAAACTTAATGATTAAGTTCATTGGGTTTTAAATGTGCTTATTTAAGCAAGATCAGGCAGGTACTTAAGGAAAATTTAAATATGCGTTTTAAAACTTAATACACTCATTAAGATAATAATACGCTCAAAAATTCTCTGATTAAATTCAACTAGAAGATAACCGCTAATTCATGAATAGTAAAGTTTATACGTGAATTATTATTATTATTATTTTGAGATAATCGTAGGTTTGTTTTATCTACATTCGTTTATTGCTTTTAATGAAGACACAATAATAGTGAATAAAAAAGAATATTATGACTTTGCAGAATCATTAAATTCATTTTCTTTTCTGTATTACTAATCTTTAGAAAATAATGTAGATGTAGTAGTTAGCTTTTCAAATGTTAATGAAGATAAGCCAGAAAATGCGGTTTAACTAAAAATGATGAATGCGATGGTTCTATAAAAAGCTGTTTATTGAACTATATGAAAGGAATTCATTAACAATGTTATTGCAACAAATTCCTTTTCAATTTTACTTCCGGTAAATCACAGCCCGCGCAATTACGAAAGTATGCAACCCTAAAATGGGAGCTCGCCAACTTGGCGCGTTGGTAGCGAAATGCTTACGTAACTAAGCTAATACAAGTATATGAATAGTCAGATTTTGAATTTAAATTCAGCTGTATTAATAAATTTTTTCTAAAGAAATTTTTATGAAAAATATTTTGCTATAAATAAAAAAATGAAAACATGCTTCATATTTGATTAAAGCCCATTTCCTAAAATAACACCTATTTTACAAAATATCAAACAATTTTAATGCTGCAATTTTACACGATTAATCATCGCATTTCTAGCAATTTATGCTGTAAATAACAGATAGTTCAATCATTTCAGGCACACAACAGTGCTACAGCGAATATAAAAGGCACTCATGACGTATCTTCTTTGCCCCCAGTAAATACAAAGAGCCCCAAGCATTTTTAACTCCTTTATGGTATTCCGTTTCAACACATTATATAAAAGCACTAATATTTCATCCCGATGAGGTAATAGCTCTTGGGGAGTCAATAATTTCTAGTGTTACATAACAGGAACACTAAAATTATTTCCTTATGAAAACTAAGATCATAGTTATACAAATCCTAAAGAAGAAAAAAAATAGAAATGGAGATACGATATGTTGTCATTAATAGGTATTAAATGCTCTTTTTTTAAATAACACACTAAAAAGCTAACATCTGGCAGAAAAAAAAATTATAAAGAAATTTTAGAATGGCAGCTTAATCCTAAAATCTATTAATGCTGGATGATTCTTCATTATTTTATATCATCAATTCTATTTTGCTCCCAATTTATCTTTTTTACATTTTTTTATTCTAAATATGGTATAAATAGCAGGCATCCTTTAGTCGATTGCTTTTTATAGGATCACACATTGATGTGTTACATAAGCATACTCGGGATTCCTTAAAAATGAAATCAACTATCAATATATTTTTTACCATCAATTTTATGATTTTTATGTTTTTAAATTCACTTGCTGAATATATGTCAAGCCATCTCACGTCATCAGTTTTCAATCGTAAAACGCAATCGAAAAAACAATGTACCAATATAACTGCTCCAATTGCAACTGCTCAATAGACTAAAAACAATTTCTAAATACTTGACGCTGTCAAAATATGAATTTTCTTCATCAGGAAAAATTGTAGCAACACAGACATTTTTTTAATATATACATAATATTAAAAAAATGTAAGCTAATTCATCTGCGCATTGTCTTTCGAAAGAAGTATCGCATAATAAAATGCCACTAGGGGCAGTGATTTCGATTCCAGTGAGTATAATCGAAATCGATCACCGTAATAGGACAATCAGTCGCGTGCTTTGTGCTGTCAGCAAGAGAGAGTTCGGCAGATACCGCAACGCACGTCATGCCTTTCGTGATTCCTTCGATAAGAGATGATGGATCAGGAATCTTCCTCATCGATTTTCGTTCAGTTCAACATACAAATATGTGCTTTATGATGTTTGCATGCAATTGATTTATCAATGATACATGCGACATCTTTTCCTACAAGTCTGATTGGTGATTTCGGCTTTTATACATACACCGATTTTTAGTGGTTGTATTGATTATTTAAAGTACCTATTAAGAACTTCAAAAATAAACGATGATTTAAAGTACCGATTAAGGGCTTTGAAAATAAAAGTACATGTTTTGCTTTCATAACACTGGGAGTTACTCCCAAACAAATGGTAAAACAATAATTAAAGTTTTTTTTTCTTGTTTCTGCATGCGTGCATAAGTAGTAACCTTGGTTTCATATGCAGTAATATAATGATCAGAAAACGGGGGGAGGGAATCCCTGTGCCCTCGATGTCATTTGACAAAGGTTCTGAATAAATCCAATGGCGTAACGAAGCTTAGTGGTGCCCAGGACTTAAAATGATTTCGTATCTGAAACACGAAGCAGTTTTTAGATATTGCATCATATTTTGCTTTAAAAAATAATATAAAAACTAATGATTTATTTCCATAGCGCCTCCACTGAATGTCGTCGGGGGCATAGATCTCTCCCCACCTTGACCACACTCTCGCTGATTGTTGTATTCCTTTCCAACAACATTATTCCTCATAAAAAACATCCATTGAAAATTTATACAAAAGTATATTAATACACTCTTTTAGAGAAATATAATTTAGTGTATAAAATTAATTAATGTATTGTTAACTGTGAACGAAATTTATTAAGCATGTAAATGTGTTCGGCCAAGGCGATAGTTAAGAGTGCATTTTAAAGCAGAATAAAAATTAAGGGAGAATAATAAGTAGAATAAAATTAAAAAATGAAATCTACCGTTGAACATTTCAAGTTATCACGTTAGAACATTATTATTTTTTAAGTTATTATTTGTCTTAATTTAAGTCATTAGAAATTTTCAATTTTGGTGTAAAGATCGCATACCAAATTTCAATAAACAAAGTCAAGGCACATCCGAGTTCTTTTTGCTACAGAAGAAAATTTTTCCAAAATTATGCTTTCTGAAAGCAGAGTGGTTTGAGACGTAAAATTTGACAAAATTTCGACTTCAAATTTTTTTTAATGACAGCAATACTTTGTCTATACGAGAAATACATTAAAAAGAATAACAAATATAATTTCAAAGACTTTGTAATATAAATTTACGAATGCTTTATGATAATTGTTAACTAGAATTTCAAGTGCAAAGCAAGTCTTGCGTCATATATCACCATTTGCATACTTGAGGGGAAAAAAAGATATATTTGTAATAAAATAGGGAATCGTGACTTTATGAACGTCATTCTGTTACACTAACGAGTTTCCTACAAGTAGAATTACATTCATATTTCGATTTTAAAAAGTAAAACCAAATATGTCGCTACAAATTAAATGTATTTCTGACAAGAATTTCAATCAGAAATAGATTAATGCGTAGCTCGTTATAATGTTACATTGTTTTCAAGTTCTGATAAGACCAAAGAGACGTGACACCTGGTCAAATGAAAATCCCAACAGCAAATGCTAGGAGGGTAGGTACGTCCGCCGCTATCACGAGTACCCCGCATACACACACATACATCAAAAATAAGAGAAATAATTGAGGGAAATTTCCAGACTCACAATGTACAGCGGCAACTCGAAACACGGAATAAATCATCCACTGCCAAAATTACAGTAATTGAAAAGTTTCTCCTAGTTTTGTCAGGTTCATTCGTAAAACGCGAAAGTGAATTTTCGGTTTCATCAATCATTGAAAACTAGAATCGGTGGCTAATTTCGTACTTCTGCATTTTCCCGGGTATCCCGTTCAATAGTTGTTCCCTGTCGATATGAAAGAGCATATTACTTAGGGAATGAAAAATGAAAATTCTCCGTGTTGTGCTTAGTGTTTTGCGTACATTCAGATTAACACACATTGGATCATAACTCATTGTTTAATGAAGTTAAGCGGATAAATAACTTGAAATTAATTGTGCTCCAAAAATTATTTTACAATGAAAGTATGGTATACTCCATAAACCAAATTTAAATGCTCAGAAAATATGTACAATTCCATAAATGAAACAATACATTCACTTATAAGTTTAATTGTTAATTTAAAATACATCTTGTAGGATTAAATATTAATGAAACTAAGAACTTTCTTACTATATTTTTTAAACAAGTAAAACCATGTAGATTATTTTAATTATAAGTTTAATCATACTGTGTAATATTTAAATCAAATACCACATACTTCAGGCAAAATAATTTGAATGAATTTATTCTTAGAAGTTGAAAGTAGATCATTTGAAAATCGAGTGAATTAAATATAAAAATAAAGCAGTTAGATATTAAAGACTGAGAAATAATTTATTGGAATTTTTTTTGCATTATTTCCGAACTTAAATTTATAATCATTATACACTTTACCATTAATTTAATTGCCGAAAACTAATGAAATATTAGTTCACTGCTTTTTTTATACTAATGAAGTTAAATTCTATATATTCAACACTACCGATTTCAAAACCAGGGAACCACAAAATGATACACTCAATATGAAACTATTTAACAGCTCATAACCAAGGGATTTCGATTACAAATTAAAAGATATTTTCAACAACAAAGATGAATTTCTACAAATTCACAGGAAAATCTCCGAAATCATATATATTGAACCTAACATTTTCGGGGGGGGGGGGTTTATAGATTTCCTGTAAATATAAGCTAAAAATCCAATACCTCATATGTATGTATTCCTGAAGAACGATGTTTTTTTTTTCACAGAGAAAATAAAGAGAATGTCTTTGATTGACAGTGAGAATAAATAGAATAGTCAGAATAAAAATATTTTTTGGAAGAGAATATTTATTGCAGAAAGAATAAAGACTGTCTTTTGCAATAAGAATAAAGAGAATGTTTCTTACGGAGGGACTAAAGATAATTTTTCTTACAGGGGGAATAAAGATGTCTTTAATAAAGAATGAATGCTTCGCTTAGAAATAATAAAGAAAATGCTTATCACTGAGAATTCATATTTTAAGATATTTCATCCAATTTTCATAATCATGCACTAAAAAAAAGAAAGAACATGAAAACTGCATGAAAATGATCCTTCATGCCAATTAGAAACCCACATATTATCATATTGTGTAATCCATTATACGATAATATTTATAAAAAACCATTGAAAGTACAATAATTCATATTTACCCTTAACACTTTATTAGATCTGCTATAAAGACATTAGACTGAATACTTACTTTAAGGCATAAAACGCATATAATTCATTTAAGCTATCAAAATACACCTTACTGACAACACAGTTACCTAATTAATCACAAGTACCTAATTAAATTTTTGATAAAAGTGTTAGAGCCAAATATATATGAAAATAAATACACTTCCATTTTGTTCATAATACGCATATTAATATAATATACCAGGGCCAGCTAAGATGAAAGTCGTTTTATGATTCATTAACACAAGAAAATTAAACATTTCATTCGTTCTTTCTCATTCAAGTTAATGAGTAAAAATAGTTAATAGCATTATGCTGAATAATTATTTCAAATCTGATATCATTTTAATTATAACCAATAAAAACTATCTTAAAGTTATTTATTTTCTCATTATTAACAATTAAAATCCTTTTCCCTTTGAAGAGCACTCGGAAAAAGAAAAAATCTTTCACAAGATTAAAAGCATTTAGATTATAATTTTCATAATCTTCGTCCATAAATTTATGAAAATTTTACATGAACTTGTGTATGTAAACTTCCAAATGGAACGGCAGAACATCATAAGCATTATGCAACTAAATCACATAATTATGCTATTCAGTACTTACCAGTCACATCTAAGCTAATTTCGGCTGATGTCGCTTTGTACGTGTGTCCGTTGATGACGTTGGAAGCCTCACAAACATACTGCCCTTGATATTGATATGTTACGTTCTGTATCACGAGCTTAGCAGTGTTGCCTCTCTGCTGCCATTCAATGCCATCACCTCCCATCTTCTGAAGCCATGAATATCTGATCAAGAAAGGTAAATAACTTAATAATTGGAAATCTGGCATAAATAAAAATATTTTCCACAGATATTTAGCAAAACAAAACGAAAATCTAGAAAAGCCTACTTATCGAAAATTGAGGTCTTTAAATCTAAAATTATAACATTTTAGATCCATATTTAGCTTGTTGAGACCCTTAGACAACGTTCACTTGAGAGACACTCATTACAATTTCTAACTGTCTATATTAGAATTTTTTATTGATTTAATTTCTACTGTCTATGTTAGATGTTTTTTTTTATTGATTGTAATTTCCTAAATACTACAACAGATTTTTTTTTATTAATTGCAATCTCTAACAGTCAATATATCAATTTTTTATTGATTGCAAGTTCTATCAATAGATCAATAGTTAGATTTTTCTATTGATTGCAATTTCTAACAGTATATATCGGGTTTTTTTTTAATTGATTACAATTTCTAATTGTCTATACTAGAATTTTTTAACTTATCTAAATCAACCATATGTGAAAGCAGTTTTATGTTGCGAATCCTTATAATTTGATAAAATATTTAATTACAGGGCCTTTCGATTGATTTGGTTATCATTTTTTCTGGATAAAATAGTTAAGATTCAAATTTATAACTAAGGCAAAATAATGAAATGCTTTTGAGCAAATCTAAATACTGTTTAATATTAAAATCAGGCATTTTTTAAATTATAAATTAATATAATAATTAAATTATAAATTATTATATTAATTATATACACATTTTTAAATTTTTAAACAATATAATAAATAACTTATAAGAAAACGTGAGAATTTGAATAGCCTTTTCACATTTAATCACTTATTGAATAGGATTATGATTAAATGTGTAATACTAAAATTAAAAGAAATCATAAAATCATTACAATCGGACATTATTTCAAAATGATGCATTGACATTTTAAGAGCCTCAAGGCGATTGTCTATTTGATAGTCAAGTCTAGTTGAAAATAGACTTTTACTTCCAATAATAGTTTTTATATTTTTTTAAACCTAGTTGTGGATAATCCACCGAATAAATGTAAGTTAAATGATGTTTTAAAAAACTCACAAATATTTTTTCCTCTTCGATCAAAATGGTTTGTTGTATTTTGTAAATATTTTTTTAATTAATCACCATAGATAAAGTTCACTTTATTAAGATGCAATCTAAATGCTAACAAATTAATATTTCACGAATAGATGCTGAAGTTAAGTGCTTATTATACATTTTCAAAATTCATTTACAATTATTAAATTTTAAAAAAGCTTGTGAAAAACTAAATTAATATTAGTCAATTATATTTTATTTTATCTTAATATGATTGTTACAATTTTTGCTCCGCGTTATTTAATTAAAAAAAAGTATTCCTTATCAAAAATACAGTATTAGCCCACTGGCACCTTTTTAAAACAAGTTTTGTTGAATGGAAATCAAAGTACACCATCAAGAGAGCGTATGTGTTCCTATCCACAAGAAAATAAATCTCCACATATTTTTTAACTTAAAATTTAGGTTTTTTTCCCTTTATACGGTTGTAATGAAAATGTCTCCAAAAAATGCCAAAGCATGTCAAATCACGTTATTTACTAGGATACTTTATTCGCATTTCGTTCACTTTTGCGACATTTGTTTTGCATTCACTTCGCTTAGTCACTTGACTCTTGTTTAGCTCACATTTGCGACATCATACGTCCGTACAACGGAAAAGTAGCAAAATTCATCACAATTTCATTGAATTCAATATTATGTGGAAAGATAATTTAATCGTCGTAATCAATAGAATAAATTTATAAAGCACATGTAAATAATTTATAACAAAAACAATTCACCATTCGCATTCAAATAGAAAATGCATAGCATTTCACAAATAACGAATTAAAAATTCTAATCCTGATAAAATCCAACAAATAATGAATGCACTGCTAATGATCACACATTGGTTCGACAGAGATCAAATCTCTCTCGTACTTAAAGACTTAAACACAATTACAAAATGTTCCCATTACATTAATCCTATTAACTGAACTATGATCTGTTTTCAAAAGACATGGATTTTAGCCTCTATATTGGCGATTTGCATAAATTAAACAGATGATTCCTTTTAGGCCAATCAATGTTCACAAGATAAACATAAAACGGTCCAAGCAAATTTAATTTTGAATACAAAGCGTGTAATGAATCTACTCTGTATCATGCTATTGTTACACAAAATGGTAGGAAAAATTCTTTTGTAAACTGATATCCAGCTTATTTTTTTATCATAATAAAATATCATATTGTTTTGCTGACGGAGTTTTGAAACTCGAAATCGAGTAGGCAATGAATAAAAGCATAAATGGCAATTCTCATTTTCAATTTCTTCTTCGCGTGTAAAAAAAACATTTCGGAGATCCCGTCAATCTCGAAAGCATAGTTTTTCTAAAATTTTTGGTAGCATTATGACAGAGTATATAAAAATTGCAGTGCAAATCAGTACAATGCAAACTATCCTGATTTTTTAAATCTTAATATATCAGTAATATTACATTTGATTAATTAGTGAATTGATTTCAACTACTTATTACTTAACATAGATATACAACGTATCGATTTTGTAATAATTTAGAAAATTTCGGAACTTGAAAATATTTTCGCACAATATTTTCTTAAGCATTATAAAAGCAGAAAACCTCATTTTTCTTTTCAAAGTTTGTACAAAATGGAAGCAAACTGCAGGAATATATAGACAATTTATGAGTCCTTTCCAATATAGTAGTTAACTTATATAGATGATATGTACAGCTAGTTTGTCATGCAATGACTAACCCTCCTCCCCTATGTATGGATTTAATTGATTTAAAAAAATAAATCTGAAAGTATTATAATAAAAGAGAAATATATTAATGAATTGGAAAATATATATGAAGAAAACCAAATATCTCACGGGCATGCTATAAGGAATTAAATTCAATAGATATATTGAATACATCAAATTTTGTCATAAGGAAGATTTAAAAACATTCATCTCCAAACATATATAAAAGTTATAAATAAATATATTTCTTGTGAATAACAAGAATTATGACAAGAAATCAAATAAATAGAGTCAATGTAAGTCATTATATTTATACAGATTAAACATTCGATTGTTAAATAGATCAAAACTTTGATGATTTAATCGATGTGTTTGATGATATATAAAAAAATTAAATATATATTCCATTGTTAAAGCAGATCCGAACTATTATAAACCGATGTCATAAAAAAGTCACTGGCTTATGGTTAATCTGGATCCATCAATATTGCAATCCATAAGTTACTTAAGGATCCATCATTATTGCAATCCATTTGATTAATCGATTATTGATAACAATAACCAATCAAATTAATTAATCGATTTACCAAATTGTCCGATTATTGTTAATAATTCTTCTTAAGCACAGGAGTCCCTTGCAGACCTTAACTGCCTCAACAATGCGCACATTCCAGAGTTTTCTATCCTCCCGTCCAGTTATTTATCCTCAGAACACTCAGGTTCCTTTCCACATCATCCAGCAAACTGGTTTGAGGTCTTCCTCTTGCCCGGAATTCCATAAGAATTTAAAAAGTGGATATTTTGAGGGCGCTGCTTTCAGGGCTTTTCCAGGTATGGCCGAGCCATCTTACCCTATTAAATTTGGATAACCAGTGTTATCTGCAGTTGCCTATAGAGTTTGTATTATTCAAAATTGATTCTAGTTCGCCAACATCCTCTCTAATATTATCCCAAGAATCTTTCTCTTGAATATGTTCACAGAACGTTGAGTGTCCAAGCTATGAGTCCAAGTTTCACTTTCATAGAGCAGAACAGACATAATATTAGTCATAAACTCTTAATTTTACTTTTTCACTGATTTTTAGTAATTAACGATCATTATTAACACGTTGACTGCCATGCTGAATTTCTTACAATGTAATTTATATAAGTCCATAAGTCACTCAAGGTAGTCCAGGTGTATTAATCGATTATTATAACAAATAATAACTGATTACATACAGTATACATACGCGGCATAAAATATGGACCGAGTATTAACTACTTCTATTTTTTGGCAATGAAGTTTAAAAGACTACTATTGGCGAGATGTTATTGCGGTATCAATGACGTGATAGCCTATCCAGATAGTTTGAATGATACAAAATCATTTTGCAATATCATGTCAAAAATAAATTAGTTATATAAAGGAAATGGAATTACTTAGGAGAAGGATTTGTTACAGTGCTATCGATGACATAATGGCCTATTCAAGTAACTAGAATGATTCAAAATTATAGTACAATACCATGACATCAGAAACTAATTAGTTATATAAAGGTAAGGGAATTACTTAGGGGGTGTATTTGTTATTGTGCTACCGATGACGTAAAGACCTATCTAAATCTCTTGATTGATACAAAATTAGGTTACAATATGATGATATAAGAAACAAATCAGTTATATAAAGGTAATGAAATTACTTGGGAGGTGGATTTCCTTCAGCTTCGCACACTAACGTTGTACTATTGTAGACAGCAACCGTAGCGCCATGAATTGGAGATACATTCAAGATCTGAGGTTTATCTGAAACAAAAAGAAGAATATTTAAAAAAAGAACCATAAATTATATTTCCAAGCGAAGATTCAATTTCGATTACATTGGCGTGAAAAAAAATCCCAGTGATTAGCTTAATTGTAACACTGCCAAAGAGATGGCAAATTACCAGAACCACTTAATCCATTGCTTTTCTTTATTTTCAAAAACGAAGTGGGTGAAAAAAAAAAAGAAGAAATTATCACCACACAGAATTTTTTTTCCCTCTCCTCAGGTAAACTGAAAAGAGTTGGAAGATGCACAGCAGCTACAGCGAGGGGGATGAAGGTAAATAAAGATATAAAAAAAGAAATAAGTTCGGTATTCAGTCTTTTGTTCTGATAAAAATTAAAGGACGGTAGGAAAAGAAGAAGAAATTTTTAGCGCAGAGTAATTAATCTTTCCCCAGCTTTTCTTGCCGCCTGAAAAATGGATCCCAGAACTTTTACTTCAATTAAAAGAGAATTAGCCCACAGAGGGCCTGCTCAAGAGAACAGTGGTGTGAATCCTTGAGGATCCTTTATTGCTAATAGAAGAAATAGATGAAGGACAACCAGGACATTATGTTTAACATTCGTAAATGATAATCAATGGAAATTTGAATTCCTTGCTTTTATTTTTTTTACAAACTGGCACAGTATTTTTATTATCAGTATGGGCAACTAGGGCATTATGCTGAGCATTCGTAAATAATAATCAATGGAAATTTGAATATTTTGCCTTTATTAAAAATACTGTCACGATACTTTTATCGATTTTTATTGTCAGAAAGGGCAACCAGGACATTATGTTAAGCATTCGTAAACGATAATCAATAGAAATTTGAGTTCTTTGCTTTCATCTTTTTAAAGTGGCACAGTATTTTTTATTGATTTTTATTGTCAGAAAGGGCAACTAGGACATTACGCTGAGCATTCGTAAATTAAAACTAATGAGAATTTGAATATTTTGCTGTTATTTGAGAATAAGAAATAAGGTAGGTAGAAATAAGAGAAGAAGTGAGCATTGTATTTCTTAAACTATTTGTCAGACTTAAACAGATTATTTCCTAAACTTTTAAACTAAAAGGTTTTTATTTACACTCAATTTTTTCTAACTAGTGTTTCATCACCCCCCCCCCCCCCTTTAAAAAAAAATTTTTAATTTTAAATTTGGATTCATAGTTTTTTTTTTCAAATTATTTCATTCAAATTTTAAATATATTATTATTTTATCTGTTTTCGAAATACTCCATTCAGAATATAGTCACATGCCTTATATTTATGGCTTTGAATACCGATATATTTCAACAGAAATTAATCTGTGTGATTTCCAGATTAAAATTATATTTTTCGAAAAGTTTTGTATTTAAAATAAATCGCTTATTACCAAGAAAATTATTATTCCTGAAAATATTTTATGCATAATACACTTCGTCACGAGATAATTTTCCAAAAGCACTTTCATGGTGTTTAAGAATCATACATTTAAATATTGCAGAAATATACTTGCACCAATACTTACATCAAGGAAATACTTAATTAAAAAAACTTACACCAATGAAATACTTGGCATTTTATTAAATAAAATTGGAAAGTTAGCGTGAGTACTTAGGAATCTACTGTTTTTAAGATTCTTAGAAAAAATTCTTTATGGAACTTTCTTGTTTTTAAAACAATAACTATTAAATCAGTCAATAAGTAAATTTAATTCACAACAGAAAAAATAGGAATACCACATGCGGAGAATGATATTAATCAATAGTCAGAGATATATATTTCCATTTATTTCATTTGAAACATGCCTGTGTTTTAAAAATTCCCTTCAATCTTGAATTAAAGGGATAAATCCTGTGAATTTACTGTCAAACGTTTTTGTCTCAAGGAGTACTTTACAAAATTTATTACACCAAATATTCTTTTAAATAAAATTATTTTCGATTCTAAATCTCAAAAAATAAATTATTATGGTGGTTAACGCTTCAGAGACGATACCAATTTCAGATTCTATTCGAAGTATTAATTCATAATTTAAAAAGAATTAAAATTAAAGCAGTATTTTACCGAGCATTTTTTTTTTTTTTACTACAGAACATGTTACTCCAATTAACTTGAATACTTAAGCTAGTTTTCTTTTTCTAAAGAAGATCAAAAAATCAAAAAAATAACTGCATATAGTAATTCTTTTTATATAAAAATATGTTGATTTTTATTTAAAACAACAAACTGAAAAATATTTAAGATCCAATTTTGTGTACTTTAGAATTTATAGGGAACAGTAAATTTAAAATTTGAGAACCAATGATAAGTATATTTTCCATTCTGGTGATTTACAAATTTCCCGTCAATTAAAAAGAATATATCTAAAACTGGGATGCCATTAAATATCACACGTTTAAATTTCTACGAAATAATTTTAAAAATACATATAATATTTTTAAGGCATGGAAGATCAGTAATGCTAAATATATGTTACATTCTTATACAAATGAATAAAAACGATTTCCATTTTCATTGTTATTAAAATAACTTACATTATTCGCTTTTTATAGTTGTAAAAATACTTATTTAATACTTATTTATAGAGTCATTCAAAATATTAAGTATTACTAAACGAATAAGAAAAATATTTTAATATTACAAATTCTCTAATATTCATAAAAAGTAAAACTGCTTGCTTTCCAAAATTCTTCGTCAATGCATAGAACCTATCTTGGTAAAAAATGAATAGCAATCAAGAAAAAAAATGGGTAAGTTGCAATCCAAGAACTAGCAACTAATAAAAATTTGTAAATACAGGGTTTTTTCTTCTTTTTTTGCTGCAATAATAAAGAATTCCAGCAAAATCATGCATTTAAGACAATAATAACAACAGTTTTACAATTTTTAAGCAAAAATATTTTACGCATTAAAAAATCAATATTATAGGTTTTAAAATATGCCTTTTATAGCGATGCATTTTATTGTTCATCAACTATGTACTAACTACTTCCATTATTCAACAACTTTAATCATTTTGCACAAACCAGCTTTTTTTATAAAGTAAATAAAGCTTCTTGAATTTTAATTCTGTATGAAAAAAAATTGAACTACGAATGGCAAACATAAAAGATAATCCCAGATAAAACTTTTATATACTTGCAAACAGAGCTATAATTAAACAGACGAAACCGAGCATGAACCTATTCTGGACTACGTCCAAAAAAGAATATTCTTTCATTATTCAAAGGATCTCCAAGAAAATGCAGTATTTTCTACTGAAGCCTTAAAGGATTTACAAAATTCTTCAGTTTTTCCCCCTCTTTTTTTCCCCATGCTTCGAAAACACAGGATGGTCTGAGATTCTTTGCCACAAAAGGGATTTGGGCTCTAAACCGAAAACAAAGAAAGTTTCCAAGGAAACAGCAAATAAAATACTTGAAGAAGGAAGGGAAAAAAAAAACTCGCTGCAAATTATATAAATAACCAGGGTTTTCTATCAGGTTTTGTGGGTATGAAATCTTTTTACCGCAAGTGAGTCTTTCCTTTAAAAGGGGAAAAAAATAATTCTCCAGTAAAATTTGCATGAATATGTTCCCAAAATCTCAATTTCGGATGACTTTGCGACAATTGTTTACAAGGAGGTAGGTATCTGGATTTGGAATAAAGTGAAGTGGCTTAAACGGGAAAAAAGGGGAAAAGTTGAAATGTTTCAAGTGGATCTAGAGGTTTATGTGTTTTGAAGAAGTTTCAAATTTAATTAAAAGGTATTTTTCAGATTGGTCAACAACTTTTTTTACGAGTTTTTGTGAATATTAAACATTTTTAAAAGCATGAAAATCCAATTTCTTAACTCACTTATTTTAAACGTTTAATACATAATCGCATTGGTGTTTTTTGATTAATTCTTTCAAAGTTTGTTTAGATTGAATATTTAACCAAAGTGTGCTTTATTCTTACTTATCAAATGATTTTTTAGATTGCATTTTCGAATGATTTATATTAAAAGAAGGTGTGAATACCCTAAACATTTATATTTGATGAGATAAATGGAAGTTTAAACTAGTGAAACAATTTTAAAATAAGTCGGCATATATTATTCTATTCCCCCAAAATTTTGAAATTAGGAAAGTTAACGACAAAAATTAAGTTTTTTTTTCTAGATATTTAATGAATTGGTTAAAATTTAAATGCGGCGCGCACATATAATCAGTTTATCTCTTATAAGAATAAAATAATTTACATCTTTAAAAATATACAGAAAGATATAAAGAGCAAACAATACAAATAAAAAGCACTGATTAGCGTGTTTCTTGGTGAATGCGAGGGTCTCAAATCAATGCGTGGTTTAAATTACATCTGTTAGATCACAAACTTTCCATGCAATACCAGAGTCATGGCGTTGGACTAATAATATCAGATCTAATACGTATTAGACTTACATAAACATGACGAATTTTTAGTTAAATTAGGTTTTAGCGAAAAATTTGCAACAAAGTCAAAGTGAAAGAAGGGTATAAAGGTTTGCCAAGTATAAACCACACGAAGTTCTCACGTACGGAGGTTGTTTCGAAAAGTGTAGAAAAGGAATCCGAAACCCTACCATTAAGTTATCGCCAACTTTTCTACATTAGCATGTGGTGTCTGACCATTAAAAAACAGATATAAGGCACACTTAGCTTGTATGAGCGGTGAATGTTTCGAAAAAGTAAGCTTTTGTCCAGAACCCGAGACTGCACAATTAAACCTTTGCCAAACTTCTGCGTAACACTAGCGAAAGGAATCTGACCATTAAAACTAGATATAATATACAACAGGTCTACACACAAAAGGAATGTTTCGAAAAAACCAAGTTCCAGTCCGGAATCCGAGCTATCACCAGAAATTATAAGGAATCGGACCATTAAAACCGGTTATAAAGTGCACTAGGCCTACATGGTCAGAACCCGCGACTTTACCATTAAGCCACCGCAAAACCTTTGCGGAACACTACCGTGAGAAATATAAATATTAAAACCGTATATAATCTACAACAGGCCTAAAGCACAGTGAATATTTCGAAAAACCAAATTTCAGTTCAGAAACTGATACTTTACTATAAAGCCTACACCAAACTTCTATACAATTCTGGCGCATAGAATTTGATTATTAAAACCAAATATCATTTGCGCAAGGCCTACATGCACAGTAAATGCTTGGTAATCGGGTTTCGATCTGGAAGCTGAGATTATACCACAGAGCGAATTATCCTTCTTTGATACTAAACTTGAAACTATGTTTCTCAGACACACCACATTTAGAAGTTATCAATTCAATAAATCAAATTTAAGAATTTCAAAAATATCGTGCAAAATTTGTTAATAATAAAGGTTGCTGCAATGGTGCAATCAATCTTGATGAAAACGGTGCAGCTATTTCGTTAATTAACAACTGGCAAATTAACCAGTGTTTCTTCCAAAGTTTTTTTTCCTATGTTGTTAAATATTTTACATAACAATGTGTCTAATTAGCATACATATCACGAAAAATCAATAGTCATTTCTTTTATATTTTTTATTCATTATTTTTTATTACTCGTTGAACAATTGTTGTTAAAACACATTTTTTTGGGTTTCACTATTGGCGTTATTCGATATTCTTTTTACCATTTGCCTTTTTTTTTTTTCTTAAGAAGAACACTTTTTCTTCCTGTATTAGTAAAACTCTAGAAAAGCGGAAATTAATGGAATTGCATTCTTTTTGCCGCTTTCCTTCGCAAACCAATGTGTGCTTGCACCATTTTCTAAACTCGATTTTAATTAGTTAGCTCCAAATGCGGCTAAATTAGTTTCGATTTGTCCATTACAGGTTCCTAAATGGGTTCTTAAGTTTATTACTTTTTATTACGAGGTTAAAAAAATAACCGTACTTAAAGCATTTTCGCGAATAAGCTTATGGAGTAATTGGTTCTTGCGTCGCTTTGCTACACATAAAGTGTAAGGATAATTGGCTTTACTCGGATTTGAATTACTTTTTTTATGAAACTCTTTGAGGATTTCTTTGTATATTTTTGATTAATTGCTCAAGACAGCTAATTTTATTTTTTAAAATTATTATTAAATGTGTGACGGGATTAATGAGTTTTCTTATTGAAATAGCTGTTATCACTTTTCGGTCCTTTGGGGGAATAAATAACATTTTATTAAATGGATGATGCAGCATATTCAAAGTACCCTATAATGAGCTCCTCGCTAAGCTAAGATTGCATTTATAAAAATTTCTTACGCGATTTGCTACAAATAAACGAAATTAAAGCTCAAATTTAATTACTTCTATACTCGAGATTTATAACATTCTTTGACATTTCATTAATTGCCGTTTTTTATATGTTAAGGATGCATAATGTGATAATAAATAACGTCGATTCGTGTATATTAGGGTTCATAAAACTTATTTTACGAATGATAAAGTGACTGTCAAATACTTATGTACCAATTTCATTTTTCAAACAATAAATAACGCTATCATCTCCATATCAACATACATCCCCGAAAAAAAACCCCTAATATGGTTACAAGTGTATGAGTTTGCTTCCCAGCATCAGTGATCTCACAGCTTGGCGACCATTTTGCTGCCTCTGGCGACAAAATAGTTATTACTCAAAACTTCAAGAATTTCAGCGATCCATCTTAAAGGAACCGATATATGTCTGATTAGTCCTTCTTGGGAACTATAAAAGGTCGGCACTCTGAAGCTGTAATGAATCGTAGTCGGGGTCGTAAACAAGCAATGCAGCAACGGCGGAATAGACCAGCATTGTGTGGAGCCCAAGCTGTTGCTGAACTGAGCTGCGTGCCGAATTCTGAAGTTTAAGGTGGAAACAGCATCAAATTGTGTGTTGAGCAGCCAGTTGTATAGTAGTCAGTTGGATACAGTTAAAATGAGAATATAGTGGAAAATTTCAGCCGTTTTGAGAGATCGTAGAGTGAAGTTTCCAATATTCGAATTCTGGCTGAATTCTTTCTGGCCACTTTGTGTGTTATCGATTACTACTTGTGAGTTATTGTTTGCTGCTGTAGTGTATTGGCCAGTGTTAATCTCGTCTGTGTATTTGTCAGCCGAGAGAGATCGTAGAGTGATGTTTCCAATATTCGAATTCTGGCTGAATCCTTTCTGGCCACTTTGTGTGTTATCGATTACTACTTGTGAGTTATTGTTTGCTGCTGTAGTGTATTGGTCAGTGTTAATCTCGGCTGTGTATTTGTCCTCTTTATATTAGTCTTCGTGTTAAATATACACCCTAATCGTTCGTTATTATGACCTGTTTTTTTTCACACCATACAACTACTACAAATGAATCCGATGATTTTACGGACTTAGTTGTAGTAGTAGTGGAACAATATATATAAAAGTCATTATAACTTTGTATGTATTGCGCATGCTCTACATCTCCAATTAAACAACTGTGCCGAATTCAAACTTATTGAGAAGAAGCAATGAATTAAGTCAATTTTTCAAAGAAAACGTGTAAATTAAAAATTCAGTTATTTAGAAATTAAATAAATTGTTGCTCTTTTCATGTTGTAATATCAAAGCAAATTAACCCAAAAATATTTTATACCGTTTTAAAATTTAATAGTTTAGTTTTCAATGATGGCGATTTTATTTCTGTGTAATTTTCCCCCTAAACTGAAACTAATTTTTTTCTTCTAAATTTTATAAGTATTAAACAGATACAGGCAATTTTGACATAAAGAAGCTTTTACATACTCAGTTGCTATATAGAGGTGAACAATACCACCAAAATTTTACCGATATTTACTTTATTTAAAAAATTATTTGAAGGAGTTTATTTATTTCTAAACACAATTTATAAAATATATATAATTATAATTTTGGATATTGAAGAAATATATTTAATCGAGAAAGGCTATATTCCAGAAGAACACAGAAAAGAAAAATTTAAAAGAAGAGGACAACTAACAATTTTACGACAGGAACAATTAATCATTCCGTTCATTGATGAAAATGGATATCAGGTGGTTTTTAAAAATCTTCCGATTCAATCACAATTTTTTTACGACAATAAAATTTTTGGCGACAATATTTTTAAAAATTCTTTAAGATATTTTACATAAAAGTAGTTTTTACATTGGGTGAACAAGATTTGAAAGTATTTGAACTCTGGCCAATGACGAACATATTTGCTGGTATCCAAATAATATATACGAATATATTTGCTACTATCCAAATAAAGTAGCACCGTTTATAATCAAGGGATTTTTCATTGTGAGAAAAAAAATGAAAGTGAGTTGAATGTGGAAAATCTTGATAACTCTATAATAAAAGCGCTATCCTACTATCAAAATTGGATATAAAGTCCTTTAATGATAAGGTTTTTATTAAAAGGAAACCAAAACCTGGCTGAGGAGACAGGTAGGTAAAATCCTGTAATGGATTACATTCCTTTTGTTTACCTATCCTTGCATATATAAAATCCTAAACATAGTGTTATGTATTCCGAATAGGGATTTTATAGCGAAGGAAATTTCGCAGACAATTTTGAACATTTTTCTTGTCTGCCGCGTGGAATTAAATTTAATATATAACTATAATTTCAATAACAAGAACACATACCAATTTTTATTTATCTAAATTCCTGCTTTTTAAGGATGGCGATTAATTACATATAATTGTTGACCAATGGTTAGACAGACACCAAAGAGTCGCTTGTTGATAGATTTGGTTAAAAATGTGGATATTTTTCCGTTAGCCTGGAGCGGCAAAAATCGCCAAATAATTAAGAAATCTGCCAAATTTTCTAATAAATTGTTTTATTTCATGCCAAATTATTTCGTTTTTCAGTAATCGTGTTTATACTTATATTAGGAAGGACAAAAAGAGAATCTCGTGAATTTGTGTCACACAAATATGGGGAAAACAATCAATAAATTTTGCATTTGTGTAGCAAATTTTATATAATTCCGTTCTTCATAGTTATCTTTCAATATCGGTTCTCGTTTTAAAACTGTTTTCGTTTTGTAATTATCGTGTTTATACCTGTAATAGGATGGACAAAAGAATCCTGTGAATTTATGTGACACAAAAATGGAAGAAAAAAAAATCCGCAAATTTTGTCCTCCAAAGTCCTTGTATTTTTAAAACCTTTTATAATTACGTATTTATGGAGGCATGCACATATATATATAATTTCATAATTGTGTTTTTTGAACTAAGGAAAGTTTGAATCGAGAATATTCTTCTAAATATCAAAGTTGAAGCTTTCTGATTGTAAAAATAATTAATATAATTTTTATTATTTCGCATACAAAAAAGTAAAAACGCTGCTTAATATTTTACAAATTTTTTTGAATAAATACTTGATTAAATGCTGATATTTTGATAAATTAATCAAAATTTTACAAATTTATTAGAAGATATTTCCTAAAGTAATATTTTCTGCTTTAAAATGTAATGTTATTTTTAGAAAACTAATGATTATAAAAAAAAGTAAGATAAATGTCAAAAGTTTTACTTCTAAACTGGAAAATTCCGAAAAAATAATTCATGCAGAATAATTCTTATGTGAAAAGTAATTCTAATTACACAATAAAAAGCCAAATATTTTTCAAAGCCAACAAAAACATCTCCACAGAAATAATTTAACACTATTTCTAAATAAGAATAATAATAATAAATCGTACTTATTTTACAAGTTTTTCTGAAAGTATTTTTGCTAAAAATAAACAAATTTATTTTTGAAAAAACTGGGAAATGCAATTAGAAATCAGAATATTCACAAAAGCAAGAAGCAATAAATGTAAAAATGTTAGAATTTTATAAACAGATTGTAAAGCCATTATCATTTTAAAAGCTTAGTCTGAAATGTTTTAAAATCACCGTATTTCGTTCTGTCTTAACTTGGGATAAAATGTAGAATTTTATCTTTTAAAAGCGTGCAGATAAATATGAGGAATTTCTAATTCTGTTTTCATTCATATTTGTGGAATTTTGCTTTCTTTTGTAAAACTGTTTCGGTGAATTTTTAACATTTTCTTTTTGCATTAACATAAATAGACAATCTGTATCGACAATAACAAAAAGTAAAATTTCACGATTTAGGTTGGTGATTTTTTTAAAGCTTCTTTCAAATTACAAATTTTAAATGCTTCTTATGGTAATATCTGAAAATATATACAAATGTTATAAATATATTGGAAAAAAAAGATTCAAAAAACATTTTTATTAATGAACTAAACAGTAGCATTTCTTTATTTTAAATTATTTAAGTTTATTGCTATAAATTCGGAACAATGTACCTTCGACGTCATTTCTTTTCAGCATTTCGCTCTGAGTTGATAAAACTAGTACAGAATAAAGATTTAATTAAGTTCGTCGATTATGGATCGTTAAAAAAAGTTATTTTTAAAATAAAAAAATGGATTAACAAACACCAAGGCGGATAGGAACTTTAGGGACTTATAGGACATTTTATCAACGAATTTAGTAGAAGATACTACGATAACACACAAGATGTTAAGACAGAGAATGTAGTATAAATTTTTAATAAATTACAATATTACAGTATCACAATAGTCCAGAACCAAGTTTAGTTTAGTTTAGTTTAGTTTAGTTATATTAACGTCCCGTTTAAAGCAACACGAGGGCTATTTTGGGACGGACCTCGTAATTTTGAACCACGGTCAGATGACGAGGACGACATCTGATGTGACACCCCCCTCTCCACACCACACCACACCACACCAGCGGGAGGACGTTTGGCCTGACAGATTTAACGTGCAAGAGACCCCCTCACACGACGGATCTTTGGTGGAATCGAGTCTCGAACCTGAAACCCTCCGGTTCCGAAGCCGAGACTTTACCACCAGGCCACCGCGGCCTAGTCCAGAACCAAACATAACAGAATATGAAGAATGGTTACTACGAACGACGTTCTTTGAAATTTTAAATTAAATGCTAAATATTTGCTGTTACAACGCTCTCTTAAGTATTATTATATTTGTAATCTTAAGTACGATTTGTTACCAATCATACATACAATTAAGGTTTAGTCGTACTCTAAATTTGTATTTCATCAAATGAGCCATACATATATTTTTAATCCAGCATACAATTTGTAATGATGAGAATCATATAATTAGGGCATTGTGGTACTGTAAATTCGTATCCCATTAAATATGTGCTATTCACATTTTTTGTAATCCAGCATACTGTTTGTAATGGGGTCAATCATACAATTAGGATATTACGGTACTATACATTCATATTTCATTAAATATAAGCAATTAATATATTTGCGATCTCAAATACAATTTGTCATGGTGCCAATCGTATAATCAGGATATTATGATAGTGTAAATTCGTTTTCTATTAAATATGCAATATTAACATATTTTTAATCCCATATACAATTTGTTATTGAGATCAATCTAATATCAATTTACAATTATAATATTGTAAATAACTATTCCATTAAATGCATGTAAAACATTTTATCTGATGTAACCCTTAAATTTTCAAATAATTCATAAAGAATCTTGATTGCATCTTCTTGGAGTTCATATTCTTCTACAAAAAGGATGCACATCGGGTTGTTTAGTTTATATTTAAAGTTGATTTCATTATTTTAGAAACACTCTGCATTTGCGTGTGTGTGTGGGTTAATGAGAAGAAGATGTAATGTGTAAATGAGATTAAGAGAGCTGATCTTAAAATCACGACATATCTCTTTGTTCTTCATAATTAAGCAAAATATTTTTAGCTAATATTAAAATCATCTCTCTTTCCTGTCCTTCATAATTAAGCAATATATATGTTTTTTCAACTGATTTTTAAAAAATCATAACCATTTTC
>JAPMOQ010062675.1:49643-67157 GCA_026543055.1 Argiope trifasciata
GATTTTAAACTCAGTTATTCTCCTTATTATTCTTCATAATTAAGCAATATATTTATTTTTAAATTGATCATACAATCACAACTGTTATCTCTTTTGTTCTTCATAGATAAGCATCATATTTGTGGTTTTTTTTTAAATTGCTCTTAAAATCACACCTACTCTCTGTGTTGTTCTCTATAATTAAGCAACAGATACAGTTCTCAGCAACTTTTAAAAGTCGTGTATTTAAATCACGTCCAGAACCTCAACCTGCATGCTCATCAAAGCAATGTAAAAGATGAGAGGACCGCGAGAAGCAAGTGATTTTATATAAATGTAAAAGAGCTCTATTTCAAGAAATTCCGTTGAAAGAGAGCTAATCAGGCCTTTATTTTACTCACATGTTCTTATTAATAACTTCAAGCTTGATAACTAGAGTAAAAGTATATAAAAACCTGAGAAACATACGAAACCAAGAGCTATGAGCAACTTAAAAGCTAAAATAAAGTTTCAATCCATATTGTAAGAAAATAGTTAATTTATAGAATGTATATTCATTAAATTAATAACACACCAGCGGGTGACCGAACTCAGCTCGTAGAAAACAGGTATCGAAGCTAACTCGAAGATTTAAATTTTCAATTGTGATTTATCAAAACAATACATGCCACAAGAAATTTTGTGAAACCATTGGTGAAAAGATAACCGGTTAAAGTGCACCATTGTAAACTATTCTAAACAAAGTTAGAGTTTGGAAAGGGAACTATTCCATACAAAGGTAAAGTAAAGGTAAAGATTGAAGTGTGTTGAAGTTCAATATTTTTGACAAATTTATTTAGAAAAACGAAACATATATGCATACATAAGAAACATATTATAAACCTATAACAGCATAAACATAAAACTTTATTAGTTCGCCATATTGGCCATAGATGGCAGCACGTTACCGCTTGAAAATTTAAGTAGCCATTATGGCGAACTAATAAAGTTTGAAAATATCCTATCTGTAACTCCAAACTGCTCAACCACAGCGCTTCAAAACCGGCGCCAATCGATTCCACGTGGCCAAAAACCCCAGTCCCCCAAGTTTACTGGAGTTTATTAATTCTGGGGCGATTTTCGACTTGGCAACCATTCCTCGTATTATAGTATTAGATAGATAGATAGCCTTTAAACGAGTGTTGATTTGGGGATCTAAGAGTCAATAAACGACTAATATTCATAAAAACTTTCAGGAAAGCAATCCATGAGGCCTATTTCAAAATACATGCTAAAAAACCAACTTAAATAAGCACAACTAAAATAATTAATTCTATGTTATAATAACAAAAAAGTAAGCATAAAAATAATATGTTACTTCCATATTTGTAATAAAATTTTTATTTCATCCATCATGGCTTATGTTACTCAATAAAAGATATGAGCACACGCACAAAAAAAAAAAAAAAGAAAG
This sequence comes from Argiope trifasciata, assembly GCA_026543055.1. NCBI lineage: Eukaryota > Metazoa > Arthropoda > Arachnida > Araneae > Araneidae > Argiope > Argiope trifasciata. Next base: position 51,076 of record JAPMOQ010062675.1, read on the forward strand.
ACATTCCAAAACAGCAAAGAGCACTCGACATATTGATTATTATATAAATGGGTAAAATGGATTTCATCTCGAACGAAAACGGGAGAGAAACTGCATTAAAAGAAATGTCAAAAACTCGGAGGAAACTCTCATCGTTTTTTTTTTTCTGACATGGGAACTCACTATTACTTCTGTTTCAGCGTTCGACAAGCATCCACGCTAACATCTTTCATCTGAACAAAATAATGGTAAAAAAAATCGACCCAAGAAAATCCTTTTAGTCAAAATCCATTATGCAGAAAAGGTAAGGTAAAAAATGTCAAGCGGTATCAAGAATTTTTCTCACTGTTGGAATAATAATAATAAAAAAAAAGAATATTTGGGAGACAGCACGAGTGAAATGTTTGTCAAAGTTCAAGCATTTCAAGATTAAAAAAAAAAAAAACTTATAATAAGATTGGGCAATGCAGAATATTCGTCGGAATAAAAATGCCGAGTTTTTATCGATTAGAGAACGTTAATCCACTTTTCGTAAAAAATATCCCGTAAAAACAATTCAACAACTTGTTTTGCTTAATGAATTTATACGCCAAAATGGATCTTCACAAATGCGTAGTATCAGCCGGCAGTAATCGCTTTATATACCACAGTTTTAGACATAGCAACTTCATTGTTCATTAAAAATAATAAGTTCTTTTATTAATTGAAAAGGAAAATAGCTTAGTGAATTAACATTTATTTTCGAATTATAAGAAAATAAAATGTAAAAAGTAAAGGCTGACACTTCAAACCATTTCTTAAAACTACAGTGTTTAAAACAAAGCATTTGATAAAAAAAAATGACAACTTTTTAATTTAAAAGTTAAATATCGGTTGTAGTAGCTGCGTTATTTTGTCTTCTCTTTTGGCTAATAGATGGCGATTCTGATTAGGTACGCATCCCATAGTGCATTGCATTTGTAATTATGATAAGATGAGATGCTGTTCTGGTAAGGCGTGAGCGTGTTTATGTCTAGCCTTATATTTCGTGTTTGTGTTCGTTTCCGTGAAATGTGATCATTAAAGAAATGTTCCCGAAAACATATGCCCACTGCTAGAATAATGATCTTATTTCTACATTCTGTCAATATTATTTTATTTCCTACCATAAATCATTCTATTCCATACTTCAAAATGCAAAAAAGTACCTTTATTTTTAAAGGATAAATTTCAGTTTTATTAAATGCTTAAAGAAATGTTTTAATTTCAAAAATATCCTTTTTGAATTATTATTATATCTGCAAAAGTTTCTTAATGTTTTTGTATATGTAAGATTTCATAAGAAATATCACCAACCTTAATAACTGATATACCATAGATGAATAAAAAAGCACAGTTCTGAAATTTATTTCTGTTACAGATTTAAACTTTGAGAAATAATAGCCAGCTTAAAATTAAAAATTTAAGGGCAAAGGCTTGTGTTAAAGTGCAGCTGAAAGAATGAAATTGCAGCATAGTGCTAAAATATTTTCCGAGATCCGTTTTGTCCTTGCGTATCTAATACTCGCAAAACGATGAATTAGTGACAAATTTGAAGCAAATGAATTTGAGATAATTAGGGTTAGATGAGATGGATTAGAGATAACATTTCGGAAGCTTGGAAAAAAAAGTGTAGATCGATGAAACAATGTTCGAATCTTATATTACACAGCCAAGATAATCTACAAGTTGCTTGTGATGTAAGAATTTCGAAAGGAAATTTTCGATCTTCTTTTAATGCAATTGAAATGTAAAGTTTAAATATAAACAATCACACATACATTTTAGTAAATATGATGCAAATAAGAGGTTCAATTTTGTGAAAAGTGCTCGGAGTACGGAATTAAATAGGCATTTGTGGCAACCTACATTATAAGAATTTGCTTAAAAAGAGGTTAAGTAAGATTCATTTCATAGTATTTTCAATTTTACTAAGATGTTAATGTTCTATTTTAACCGACAGCTTTTATTTTGTTGGTGTTGCGAATTTGGCACTTTACAAAACCTCTTAACAGTTATCTGTCAGCAATTTAAGCTGGCTGGGAATGTTTTTTTTTCCAGTAGCGCTACTAGGACCAAAAGTACGATACTATGTTTTAATTTTAATAATACTGATAAGATGTGCTTCTATTTATTTTTTAATATGTACGGCATTGAAAATAAAATTATGAAATAATTAATCATAATTATTAGTTAATGATTTTCTTCAAAAGAAACATTTAATTATTACGAAATTTTATAAGGAATAATTTTAATTTAGATAAACACAAACAATTATTTCAATGACTTGTAAAATGCAAAATAATATAACTAGTAAATTGAAACCAGCAATTGAAATTCACAACACAAAATGATAATTTTTTTAAAAATATCTTTTTGCACTCCGGAAAGTAATTTTATGCATAATTATTCACTTTATAAAAAGATATGTATATCGTTTCGAAAAATAAATTTATATAATTGTTGTAAAAGGAATTCTTCGAAAAAAAATTAAGTTACTTCTTTTTACCATTCTGTAGGTATTACTGACAACAAAAATTTTAAATAAATACATAACGCTCAAAACGATGCACCGCATTGAATGGTGTCTGGCAGGAGCAAGTGGTAAATATTTTATTTAATTATTCTAATGATTCAGTGTGTGCACATTATAATCCTAATACTTTACTAATAAAATTAATACTAATGATGCATGACAGAAGCCGTGGGGGTTAATATTTATCTAATCTCGTTGAAAAATCTACAATTGGTGAAGTATTATGACCATTAACATCAATGATGGTTAATTTAGGGCAATGAGGCTGACATAATGCAATCTTCCTTGTAGAGTTCTTCTTAATAATAAAAAAATGTGATGTTAAATCCTCAACTATTGATGAATAAAAAGTGGTCAGTGAAAAAAAAGGAGAAAAAAAATTGAGTTATGTTTTTTTTTTAAAATAAGCGAGTCCATAACTTGATAATGCTAACAAAGAAGAGCTGCATAAGAATATAATTTGAATCATCAATTTAAAAATATAAATGTAATATAATCAAATATATAAGTTTAATGTGCAATAAATGTGAACAGAAAAATGGTGTGTATATTTGATCAATATTTTATAAGCAATTAAAATGCAGTAGCATTTTTTTTTGCAACAACACTTAAAATTATGTATATATTTCAGAGCATTCAGGACACTTTTATCAGGGGTTGCTCCTCAAGGGATCTATAATATTATCATTTCATTAAATTTAAAAACGAAATTGGCAACAATCCTTTTACCAATTAAAACTTGAAAGAGGAAAGTAGGAAAACAACTTACATTTGACGTCAATGTTGACTTCGAGCTCCTGACTAGTACCTACATCATTTGTGGCCGAACAGCTATAGATGCCAGAATCGGATCTCTTAACTGGCATGAACTCGATCTGATCCTTCAACGCGTAGATACTGGAATAGCCAGATTTTTTCCAGATAACGTTTGCTTGAGGATTGGCATCCACTACACATTTTACAGACACCGACTCCCCTTCTTCAATGTCCCTGACCGGTTGGCCTTCCAGTCGGATCTCTGGTAAATCTAGAAATATAAAAGAAAATTAGCAATATTCTTAATTAATGAAACGGAACAGTATAATTAGAAATAGCTTGCATATGATAGCATTAAAAACTACCCGGTACTAAAATCATCAGTATCCTTAAACATGAAAAGTGATCATAGTAAGATTAATATTCTCTTTGATAAATGTAAATTTGATTCCATATGAGTGGCGCCATCTGTTAATGAATTTTGGAAGAAAAATATTTTGAAACTGCATAATAGTTATGATGGAAAATAAAAATAACAGAATAGAATACAAGGACAACATTCACATAAGATAAAGGAATATAAGGACAATATTCATCCTAAAAATTTACTGTTTAATACTAAGTTCTATTACTCAAACCCGTGACATGAGTAATCAGAAAGTTGATACACGATGATGTCGTGATAGTGTTACAACGGAAAGAGATTTACAGCAGTTATGAGAAGATTGACCCCTGACAACCCGAGGGCAGAAGCCTGATTTCTAGCTCATATGAAGATGATACTCCCATACTCGCTTGCAAATCCTTTTTACAGAAGGTGGGAGGGTTCTTTCATACACTTTACAGATAGAACAAAGGGAGAAGAACAACCGTACCCGAAACAGGACTCCAACTCAGAACACAATAATCCCAAAGCTAGGACGCCGGCCAAATGAGATATGAAATTTTAATGTGGAAAGTCATTTAATTGTCAAATAAACTTAACATAAAAAATTAGAGCAAAATTTTTTTATCAGTTGAATTATTAATATGCATTACCAACAATGAGATAGCTAAATATAAATAAGGGCGAAAACATTTCACATTCCAATAATTAATAATGCAAACCGTTGAAACATCTTTTAATTCAAAAAGTCTTTCAATGAATAAAACAATACTCAATACTTATGAATTAAAAAAAAACATTTTCTATTATTATAAGATTGAAAACAAAAGCAAGTAATGTTCAGAAACTAAATTTAAACAAAAAAGAAGTTTATTGTGAAAAGATTTTTTTTCTCCTATTCTTAATTTAATTTAGGATCTCACATTTCACCGAAGTTAGAAGAAATGTAGATTGTGTACAAGGACAGGTAAATAGCACGTAATTATCTCTCTTCTTAAAAACATAATGATGCTATGAGAAATTACTCATAATTTTCTTTTTTTTAAAAATAAATGATAATCACTAGCTCTGCAAAAGGAAGGAAATAATGTTTAATTAGTTTAACAAACTCCAAATTCGGGGCAAGGTTCAGTTTTAAAGCCTAGGGGGTAATAAGAGAAGTAATTAAATAATTGAGGAACAAAAAGTTTTTTAATTGCACTCTTAAAAAATTGATTACTAAGAAAGATTATGATATTTTCTTACGGAAGTAAATAAATAGCTTGCGAAAAAAAGATAACAACAGCTCAGCGCTTTTGATATGAAATTATAATCTTTCAATTTAGAATTTTTTTTTGTAGCTGTTGATTTTTCAAAGAGCATATAAATAAATAATTTATGTCAGAAAATGATGAAGAATTTTTACAAATATGATTCAAAAAATTTATCGACATTAAAAGAATTGATTACTATGAAAAATTTCAATATTTTTTGCAAAATTAAATAAAGAGCGTGAGAAATAAAGGTATCAACAACTCAGCACTTTTGAAATGAAATTATACTCTTTCCAAATTAGAAAAAAATTTGTTTGCATTTTTCAAAGTGTATAAGTAAATAATTTATGTCAGAAAATGGTGATGAATTTTTTTACAAGCATGATTTTTAAAACCTCTCTATTTACATTTAAAAAGGTTGAAATGTTTTTATTTCAAAACAGATATACTTTAAATTTAAGTACATAAAAACTTATTTAAAATATATTTGAAAATGGGAATAATTTTGCTTTTTAAAGTCATCTGTGTTTTTATTTTAAATAAATAAAACTAGTACATTGAATGAATATTTTAAAAGTAAACATAATTATCCGAATTTTAACGACAGTTTTTAAAATGCACGAATTTTTATTCATTTATTCATTAATTTTTTAAATAAAAAACAATAGAAGTGTGGAGAATTGTCACAAAATAAAGTATTTTAAATGCAATTGAATAAAAACTATTAAAGAAAGTAGTTCACTATTTACATAATCATGTCGCTATCATCTATAAACGTAAAAGAAAATAATTTTTTTTCCTTGAATTAATTTGAAATGCAAGATTAGTATTTTGATGAGCAGGTGAATTTATCTTTCTATAGTGAAATTATTGAAATATACTTTGAAAACTGCAATATAACAAATATACTTTTTAAAAAGTATATTAATTCTGAAAATATTTTAAATATAATCCAAATAATTTATTCCATTAACTCTCATTCACTTGCCTATCTTTCCCTTATTAAAAGCAATTGTCACTATGTATCCCTACGTTTCTAACTTGTCAGCATTCTCATTGTATTGAAATCTAAGAATATTTAATTAATTTGGATGATGCGAAACACAAATTAATGTAAATTCAATTATTGAATATAGTTCTGAGATTCGATTAAAATAATATTATTCAACATGAGTGTTATGTTTGTTGCAAATTCAAAATATTATAAGGTATGAATGGGACGATAGTTCCTTATTGTTGAAAATTTAAATATATCCATTTTAAATATTAACTTTAGTAAAAGAAAATTTATTATATGTTTTTTTAAATATTCCAACCTGTATTTATTTTTAAACATGCTCTTGGCAAACCTTAGGCTGAATCGCATTATTTTTATTTGAGCTTTTAATCTTTACTTCTCGCGCATATTTTAGAATATTTCAAGTTATCGAAAAGAAAAAAAAGTCTAGTTCTTTTTAAAATTGACAAGATAAATTGTTGAAGTTAGAAACAGCCCAGAATAGAGCTTGAAAATCCTTTTTAGCTTCTAACATCGCAGCAATTGCAGTTATATAAAAACTTTAAATACTAAGGTTGTTCGTCTTAATAAGGCACTAACTTGGCTAATAGGATTTATTTTTCTATCTTTAATATTAAGAAAGTTATAGCGAAATGAAAATTTCAGCTGCCCACCATATCCACCCTCTTTTAGGCTAGATGGGCAATTTATGAACTTATCAGATTTTTAATAACCAATCAAATTTTTTTAAAAAAAATATCTTGTTACATTGTTTAAAAGGTAGCATAGGCAAAGCGTTAGACGCATATAATAAATTTTAAACAAAGGGAGGCTTTCGGGTCTAAGGACCATAATCAGTGAAGAAATGCAGGAATTTTTCCGATGGCTTGTCATAAGAACCATTACAATAGGTAGTCTTCCTATAAAAATCTACCTAAAATATACTTGTGAGTTGCTGGCAATAAATTTATCATTTGCACTGAGAAATATCTATTATTATTATTAACAATTTACAAACGACAGTAAAAGAAATCGAAACCAGCCAAGTTGTATTTGGAAATGGATCAAACTTATATAATTTTTGAGTATTACAAATTGCATTGACCACAACAAAGCAATGTAGTTCTTTGCAACTTTGTTAAAACGTAGCACTAAAAATGGTATATGGACTGTAACATTGATGGCGAAAATTGATTTAAAATAAAATAAAACGGCATAAATATGCATATGCTTTGCACAGGGTTTGCACTTCTTACTGACTTTTGCATGTTAGTCACAGTTTCTCTAAAGAACTATGCTGTCTGATTCTTTGTAACATGCAACGCAATTAAACAATAATTTAAATCAGGATTATGATCGAGCTACATTTTAAAGCATGATTAAGGAAGCAAATTCAGCAACAATAATGGAAACAAATCTCAAATACGTTCTACCTTTCCAAAAATATTCAAATTCAAAAGAATAATAATAAAAAAGAGCCGAAATTTAACCATAACAATGCCAATCTTAATCCTACTATATTCTTCCAGGGCAAACGCAACTGGCATCTATTTTCCTCTGTGATTTGCATAAGCAAAAAAGAAAAACAAAACGATTGCAGATCTTGCCCATAAAGCATTACAAGGCCCCAACGGCAATAAACGGTGAATATAAAAGAGCATTTTAAATGTCCCGAAATGTCCATACCATCTAAAAAATATATACACAGCACATTTATGCTCCCTTAATCTACTTCGTACCGAGATTTCCTGCAACAACTTATGTACAGAAAAGTAATAAAATGCCGGCATAAATGCTTCGTGCAGCATAATATCGAAAAAGCGAACGATATTTGGGCAACTGTCGCATACATATGACGTTTTAAATGCGATTTAAATGTGCCACCGGACCGTGTAACAGGAAAATGTAAGGAAATGGGCTAAGTGACGGAAAATCGTTTGCTAAGCAAGAAGAAGTTGTGGCAGATGGAATAATTTCTAAGATGCTTTTAATGTAAGTGAAACACGGATATAGCAGATGGATCGTGTTTAGAAATCGTTTGCTTATTTGCAGTAAGATCGTTTGCGAGTTTGCATTGTCAAATGGCATACAATAAACCAATCGATATAGCCACAATAAAATATTACGAATGCGATCTTTTTAAAAGCAAATCGAAAAAAATATAAATCATTTTTAAAGCACGCTTAAATGTTAGGAAAATACGAATATAAGAGATTAATGTTGTTTAGAAAACATTTTCTTACCAGTTGCAAGATGCTTTGAGAAGTAAGGAAAATGTATTGATAAATGGTTTACGATAATCTAATCTTAACGATGATAATGTAAGGCATTTTCTATATTGAAGAAAATAATTTATTTCACTACAATTTTACACACACAAATATGTTTTGTTGCGTTTAAGATAAATGAATATTGTTTCATTCATTAAGTATTTTATCACTTTCATTGTTAAAAGGTTTATTATTAGCTACGAACTGTTTCATTATAAACATAATTAAACAGAAATTTATAAGCCATAAATTAGATTTTAAAATAATTTACCCAAATAAAGCAAGAATAAATAAAATGTATTATATTTCAAAATCGTGATTAATAATTCTTTAATGTGAAGAAGAGAAATGCAGCTAAACCCGAAGATGTTTGATTCGCATCTATATCTCCCAATTTATCAAAATAGATTCGTCTGGTTTTATACAATTCTTATGACATACCAGTTAATTCTTTTGACCCAGGCTACAAAACTAATGATATAAGAAAACTAAAAAAAAAAAAATGTATATTTTGGAATGTGCCTTTTTTACTTCGATCAGTTAAAATGTAAAGCAACACAGTATTACAATTATGATCACAAAACTATTTTTTTTTTTCACATTTGTGATAAATTAGCCACTGCGTTGTTGAATTATTATGTTTACATACTCGAGAAAATATATACCAACATACTGTCAAGCAATTCAGAGATATAAATTCCATTTTGATACATATCTATAGTTTAGATGATAAATCTCTTCATCAAGTTTTATTTATTCAACTTTCTTAGGTTAGTAGTTATGTTAAATTATAATCGTTTAGCAGGGTTTTCTCTGTATTTATTTCACTCAATATTTGTGAGTAATCTATGAATTTGGTGTACAAACTAAGTACCAAATTTCATCAGTCTAGCTCAAAACAATTTTCAGTTACTATACCCATAAACAGACATATTCCGAAAGTGTGTTGTAGGTCTAAGACAATAAGATGTATAGAAATTTCGAGCCCAAGGTTTTTGACATTTCCAAGACCTTATCTTCGTATAGGATAAATTTCAATATACATATCACAAGTTAATGAATGAAATTCTTTCTAAGCATTATTTCACATGCAAAACATCTACTTTATTGAATTATTGATTTTAGTTTTTATCAATATGGATTTTATATTACTTACGATACAAAGTAATATTATCAATATAAAAAAGGAACCAATATTAAATTTCAAAACAGCTTAGTAAGATTCCATTAACTAAACATCATCTTTCGGGATTTCAAGTAGTTTCCTAAAAGTTGTCTTATTTTTGAGGGATTTTTATAAAGCTTTCTCCTATTTTTGATATCTATTTCCCGAGAAATGAAAACTATTACTTTAATATGGCTTTTATTTACGGTTGAACAGGTTAATAAAATCCACACTCACTCGAGATCTTGAAGCACATAGTTATATTTTTGAACATACTCTTTTGTTCGCGAAACTTGTAAAGAGGTTCCAGAAAAGTGCTTCAACTTAGGGCTGAAAGATTACGATTTTATTGTTCTTTTAAGGATGGTTATTAGAGATATTCAGGAAGAAGTGATGAGGAATTTCCGAACTTCCAGTGGAAAACTTCAGGATGTGAATTATTAAATTCATCGATTGAGCGAAATAATGTATGTAAAGATAAAATTTCAGTCTCAGATTTAAAATTCCAAGTTAGATTTTTTTAAACAAATAATAAGCATTATTAATTTGATAACTAATGTAAAAGAACAATATTAAAAAAATTGTTCTATAAAAACTTAGATCTATGGAAAATATAAACGATATATTTGCATTTTTTTAATGAATGGGAAACTGTACATGGCAATCATTTCAATTATTTTTTTAACTATTAACCCTTTCAGGGGCACAGTGCCAAAAATGATTTTTTTTTCGAAACAATTATTTAAATCTGATTATATCCTATTACTGACATGTAATTTACAGTTAAAAAAAATTAAGGTCCTTAGGGGGCTGGGGGGTAGGTGACATACTGGATATGTCACCGCGCATCTAGAACATGTTTTGGAGCGAATTCACAAATATGCAACTCGTAATTAGAAGGTATTTTTATGAAATGAAAACAGTTTTAGGGATTCATGACGCTTTTTAACATGAATGACGCAAAAAAATGAGCTTTTTGAATTCGAAAATAAAGTCTATCGGAATAAAATGAAGACAAATTACATCATATGAAAACATGCTTCCATCTTGAATTTTTTGTGTGGAAACAGAATACTTTCTAAGACTCGTGCTGCCATCTATTGGCAAGATAAAGACTTAAAAAACGTTAGGAAATTTTATGTAGTTATTTCAACACGATTTTCTAGTTTTAAAAAAATTGTAAAAAGGTGACATATGGAGTATGTCACCGCCCCTGAAAGGGTTAAAATAAAGGGCACAAAAGCTCAATATTTCAAAACTCAAAACTCTGCATTAAGTTAAGCCTGCTGAAGTAGTCAATTCTACACTATTTTTTTTTCTTCTTTATTAATAAATTAATTTTTATTTTGCAAGATAAATAGCACACCATCATACAAGAAACATTATCTACTCACGAATAAAACTGAAGTTAACCCTTATTTCCATGCGAATCGTTCATGTATTATATTACGTTCAGAAATTGTGGATAATTCGCCTTCTTACTTTCTCGTATATGGAGCATCGAAAGAAAAAAAAAAGAACTCGAGATTTTGACGAATCTCTCTCTTTAAGACCCTCTTTGAATCTGAACACACTTTTGGAAAATGCTGTGGTTTATAGTACAGAGTACTGTTTATTAGTACAGAGATAACAACAAAATGTTTGAAATAGAATGTTGAAATTTGGTATCCGTTCCTGAGATTAAATTCACAGAATTCTATCAAATTTTGAGTAAAAATTGCTCAGAGGAAGTCCATCTGTACAGCTAAGATAAAACCTGTCCGAATATAAGTTAACACGATAACACCAAAATGAAAAGACCAGTGCACAAATTTAATATCTAAACTGTAGACATCAATCACAATTTGAGCCAAGGCTAACAAAGGGTTGACTGTTTATCATTCTGTGTTTCCAGAAATAAGTAAAACGCTATAATTCAAAAATGCAGTTAACTTTGTATATCAGATTTGGTATAGAATTGTGCTACAAGTGAATATATGACTACAAGTGCAGCTTTGTGTCAAATTTTTTTTTAAATCGCGTCTAAAACAAAATTTTATTTTTGGACATTATTAACACATGCCAGGTATTGACCGCCAAATAACTCACGGAGAATGTTATGATAGATTCAGTAGAAAGGTCAAATTCATTCCAACAGATAATACTTTTTTTTAATTAAAGTGTGTTCATATCATGTAAAACGTTTTCAAACATGGCAAATATATTAGAGAGTATGCGAAAACATTTTGCGGAAATCTCTCTCACTGGTTCATTTTTCTTTTAAATATTTTTTTAACGCAAATAAAAAATCTCGAATAATTTAAATTTATGACTAATTTCTGACCTAACTAAAATTTTAATTAACTAAGTAAGTAAGTTAATGTAAGTATTTTTAAAGTATTTAAAACTAAAGTTCATTAAAAACATTTTTATTTTCGAATTATTTCCGTTATTTACATACGTCATTACCAATTGTTCTTAAAATTACTTTTTCACTATTCATTCAATTACACTAAAATAAGAATTCTTTTTAAAACCTCAAGCACATTTACAATGAATTCAGCATATTGTTAGCACATTAAATTTATTTATTCTTTGATTTTAATATAATTGATTTTAAAACGTAGGATATTGTGTCACATAATATTTCTGTTTATTATAAAAAATGAAAATTCTAAAAAGAGGGAAATAATAAATGGATAAACCATGTATTTATATGACATCCCACATTAAAATAAGTTAATATCGTTTTGAATGCCACATTAAAAATATCTGACATTACCATATGTAAATACGATTAAAAATATTTAAATTAATGCAGATGGGTAAAAAAGGTTATACCTAATGCAAAAACACTATAGAGTTTGATAATTCTTTTACTTATAATGGAATCACTGTTTTATTCTATTTCATTTCATATTTTAAAATCGTGACAAATATTAGTTATTATTTCAAGCAAACATTGGACTGCGACATTTCGAAAGTATCATATTAAAAATTAAGCTTTCAGACAATTTCGTCGCATGCTTTTCAATAACATTTTATTTTCTAATTTAATTTTATTTGCTAGTTTTTGGGGAAAAGGGGGAAGGTTAAGCAATATTATAAAATCCCCATCACTGGGAACAAAAATTCCAAAACAATTGGATGAAAATTGATTTTGAGCTTTTCACCTAAAGTTAAATTCCATCATATGAAAATAAGAAGGATGAAGTTGAAAATTTAATAATATCGAAATTAAATATTTCTAAAGCTCTGATTTCATTAGCAATAATGTTTTATTCAATGAAAAAAAAAGCAAATACGTTAAATTTAATCAGATCTGCATGCGTTTAATTTTGGCATAATGTATATAATATTTTATCGCTTTTCCTATTGGATAATAAATAGGATGAACGTATTCTTTTAATATACTGGTCGGCAGTATGCATAATGGAGATCATCATAAAAGTTTAAAATTGTTAAAAGTATCTTACAATAAGTGCATAAAATTCCTTTGGAATCATTAAAGTCGTTCATATCAAATATTTGAAGTTAATTTAATGAAAGTTTCAAATTACTTTATTTACAACTGTTACATAATGCACATAGATTAGAACACTGTAAGTTAATTGATTCATACGACACGAAATCATTTAAAACCACAGACCGCTGGAAGTTTCAAAGGCAGTAGATAATAATTAAGAAAAAACATTTTTTAATTTTAATTTAAAATATTTAATTAAAAACCAATCACAACTTTAAATTATTGTTCCATAATCTTGGAGCATAATATTAAACAAAAGTATTTTTTGATCTACTTCAAAATCAAAATTGAGATTTTTAGTAATATTGATTTTATATCCATATATTAATTTTTCTAACTTTTATAAAGGTATATTTTAAGTACATTTTAGAAGAAAAAAAATGTTGTACACATAATCGCACACAGTGCGGCACTATTAAATGCATTTTTAATATGCTAGTTTTTATTACGAAATAATTAAAAGTTGTAACAGTTACATAAATCTACTATCTTCACCTTTGATACAATGGATGGCATTTTTTTTTTATATTAACATCAAGGAGTATTTCCAATTATCTTTCTTGGGGGTTATTTTCAAATTTTATTCCAAGTGAGTTCGAGGTTGTTTTGTATGAAATCTGAGACTTAGAAAATAATTAAATAATCTGCTCCTGAAACTCGCCTATTATTTTCATTTACCTCATAATGAATAAAAGCGTCTCGTTCCTTTATAAAATAAATTTTAAAAATAAACATAGATGAAACCAAGCCTAAATGGCATTTTAGATAGAATATTTTAATTTTATCATGTTTCTGACTACATTCACAAATACTGGTACTTTTTTTAAATCTCTCATAACTTATTTATTAGAATTTCATCAATTTCTTTTTATTATGCTATCATATTTAAAGATACTTAAATAAACTGAGAAATGTTGTGCACTGAAAATAAAAATTAAAAACATAGTCGAAAAAACATAATTTTTATCGAAAATTTTTCTTCTATCCAAAACAGATATTTTACTTTTTTGATAAATATAAGCAAAAACCGAAGGATGCACATCGCTGTTACTTATCGAAGATCCTAAGTCCCCAAATGTCCAACACAAGCCCAAGACAAAGGGCGGAAAAAAATTGCATTAAACTACACAAAGAAAAGATAAGTCTACCTTCCATCGTGGAGTCGCAAGTGTCTTTAGGTGATTTTTAAGGATTAGTTGGGAACAATTTTTTTTCTATAAAATGATAAATTGCTGTTGTCTTTGAACCTAGCACGGACTGTCCGTAGAATTTTCAAAATGCTATTTATCAATTCTTAAGGGACTGTTTCCAAAATTATAAGTTTTATTTCATGGCTGATTAAAATAATTGGGTTTAAAAAAAAGGATGTAAGAATCATTTTCAATATCAGATATTGAAAATTGCTCAAATAATATTTTTAACTTATCCGAATGGGTTGTAAAAATGATTTTTTCTAGAGAATTTTTAATTTTTTAATTTTGAAAATAAAATCAAAATTTCGCATAAAACAGAGATTTTTTTATTGTATATGAAATAGAACTATATATACAGTAGTTTCAATAATAAATAAATAAAATCTCTGATAAAATCAATAATAATTAATCGAAAATGGGGGAATTTATTGTGTATTGGAAAATTTCTGCGAAATATCCAATATGTTTATATTAATTCTTTAATTCTTCAGCTATATCTTTATTTTTGACATTTCTGCTAAAAAAATATGAGAACTACATTTATGTCAAGCGCATTTTGATGTACTTTCATTGGCAAGCACAATATTCAAATGCATTTTCATAAGAAGGAATATTTATCTGTGTCTGATTTGCGGAGAACGTTGTATCTTAAAATAAGTTTCAATAAAATATGAAATTTGGTATCCATGTATCCAGAACTTTTGAGAGTGTGATATACCGTGGTTTTAAGATAGCTTTATTTAGATATGTTTTACTGACACTTTAAATTCAAAACGAAGTCAAATTTTGAGAAAAAAAAAATCACTAACGGCAACATTTATCGTAGGATTATCAGTTTAAAATCATTAATAAATTTTATGAGCGTATATAATTTATTAATGCTTATAAAATTTTTCTTAATATAATTTTTATTTTGTAGTCTGTACATTTCATGTAGTTTGAGTTACATATATACATAGAGAGAGAAAAAATAAAATAATATATTTTCATTATTTTTTTTTAATTTACTTAGTTTTTTCTTACACTGAAAATGTCTGCTAAATTTTCATTAAATATTATTATTTTCCAAAAAATAAAGGCAATGAGTGCAATTTTTCTTTCAATAGTGACCGTCAGACTTGTTTTAGCTATTGGATACAATAATAAATGTTTATGCATCGTTTTTAAGTCTCTGAATCTATTAGATACCTTAAGTAATTATAAGATTTGCTTTATATCCAAGAATATCAAAAGCCAACTTGTAACAAACGAACAATGGATATTTAGATATTTTTTTTAAAATTCCGCTTATATGGATATGAAAATATGATCACATAACATTGACGTCAAGAACAAATTCAACAGTTATTTATTAAACCTATAGCGCATCGTAAGGCTATTTGATTACAAATTATTGTTTCCTTTCATAAGGTTCACAATGTTCCAATGGGCTGAAACATACAGTTACAGCTTACAGTTTTTACAAAAAAAAAATGTATGTTTTGAATAACGGAATATAATTTTAAAAAATTATCAATTTAAAAAAAAAACATTTTTTTTTATTTTTAAAAAAATTATGTCATATTTTAGTCATTTTTTTTAAATCTTTTTCTTTTTTTAAGTCATGCATTTTAAACCAATTATTTTTTTTATGGAAATCAGCTTCTTTGCTATCATATTTCTGACTGATGTGACTTGCTGTTACTTTTAAAGATAAACTATGTTTCAAAAACAGATGAGAGTTCTTTTACAAACGAAAACAATGGTTTATTTTTGTAAGCAACTTGCAAGATAATGGAATTTCTGTTCTAAACATGATATAATGTAAACATTTTTGTGCATGCACCTGTGCCTGGAAAAAATCCCACCACTCCAAAAATTAACCGATGTAAGTTTTCCTTTTGGTTCACTTTTCAGTTTTGGTTGATGAAATATGTAAGAATTGAACCAAAAATGGTTATATACCCCCCCCCCCCCAAAAAAAAATCTTGTACGCAAAATGAACAGTGGAAACATTTGTATAGGCTTATCTGTACCTGTGTCCCT
>JAPMOQ010062675.1:67167-109727 GCA_026543055.1 Argiope trifasciata
AATGCCTGATCCCTATTTAATTCGGATAAGAAGAATATAATGAATATATAATAGTCAGTACGATTATCCAGCTATTATAAATAATTGCCAATTAATGTGATAAATCACTTTTACCAAGAATATTATATATAACATAATAAATTCTGATTACGTACTAAAAATAATTTCGTAATCACTTGAACAGCAGTTCACAATAACTTTTTACCAGCGAAGGCTATATTTTTCTCTTTAAAACCGAAATTATGTACCGACAAACTCTTTTCAAAAATATATAAGCTCAGACAGCTTTATGACGTTCGATATATTTTTGCTTTCCTAGTCGGTTTCCGGCACAGTTAAACAAAAAAAAAGAGAGAAAGAGAGAGAGAATATTTTCAACACTACCAACGAGATATCTCGTCTTTCAGATACTTCCAATTACAGTTTTCTGCGGTCTAAAATTTGTCTTATGTCAGTTTAGTTAGGTTAAACTATCTAATGCATACCTGAAAATTTAGCTCATGACCAAAATTTTTTTACAAATTAAAAACAAATTTTAACCTACAGAAAGCCTGTTATCGGTAACATATGAAAGACGAGATAGCTCGTCAGTAGTACTGAAAGTGTGAAAATTGTGAGAATAAAAATCTCATAATAACTCAATGCATAATTTTTTCAAAACTTATATACCTCATTTATTTGGAGATTTACTACCGTAAATCATTTGAAGAATCTTGCACAATGAAAAACGGAATAAAATATTGAAAGCTGTTATTCCTGAAATTCAATAAAACTATTTGACTTTCGCAAAGCACAATCTCTTATTCATTTGCCCTGCTGAGTATAATCCAAGTGCTGAAATACGGAACACAGTATTGCTTTCACTAACTGCGACATTATACATAAGTTAACGCGCTTATCTGGAGGCAAAATACTCATTATTAACAGTTCATTCACAGAAATGTTACCGGATTTCAATACCAAAAGTTAGGAAATTTCAATGCCGAAATCGATATTTCTAGAAGCGAATTTAATAACAGTATTTTTGTATACTTTGTATAATCCTATATTCCGAGAAGCGAATTTAATAAGGCTAATTTTGTATACTTTGCATAACACTATATTTCGAGAAGCACATCTAATAACGCTATTTTTGTAACGCTTTGTAACGCTATTTGTAACGCTATAATAACATGCCATTTGTTTTCCTTAATATTTATCTTATATACTAAGTCTTTCAATACAGCAAGTAAAACAGTAACATAACTTAAATGCTTCAATTCCCCTGCTGAGAATTAGTCAAGTGCTGATATAGGGAACAAAATATAGCACTCATCTACTGCGATATTACACATAAATTAAAGCGCTTATCTGGTAGCACAATACGCATTACTAACACTTTACTCACGAAATTGTTACCGATTTTTAATACCAAAAGTTAGGAACTCTTAAGGCCGAATCGATATTTCGAGAAGCGAATTTAATAACGCCATTTTTGTAACGCTTTGCTTAAGTCTGTAATAAAATGTTATTTGTTTCCTTTTTCTGTGATTGGATTTCAGAATGATATCTGTAGCAAAGTTTTAAAAATTTCACGTTTTTTTTTTTTTTTCATTCGGACACGCAATTACTTAAAGAAAAAATATTTTTATGTATATATATTTAAAGATTTACTAGCTATTTATTTAAAGAAGTTTAAATTACAAAAAAGGGATAAAATATCAAATTACTATTTCTCTTAAATTAAACTGTGAGTTAAGTATAGCTCGATAAAAAAAAACATTAGATTTTCGTAAACCCCACTCGTATACCAAATCTCTGTTTCATTACAGCAGGCAAAAGAGTTACATAACTTAAGTGCTTCAATTCCCCTGCTGAGAATAAGCCAAGTGCTGATATACGGAACACAATATTGCACTCACCTACTGCGACATTACACATAAATTAAAACGCTTATCTGGTAGAATACGCATTATTAACACTTAACTCACCGAATTTCAATACCAAAAGTTAGGAAATTTCAATGCTGGAATCGATATTTGAGGAAGCGAATTTAATAACGCTATTTTCGTAACGCTTTGCTTAAGTCTGTAATAACACGCTATTTGTTTCCTTTTCCATGATTGGATTACAGAATGATATCTAATATCAGTTAATATCCAAACCTAAGTGCTGTTTTCGAAGATAAGGTAATAAAATGCGAATTTATGGTTGCTTGTACACCGACACTCAACATTAATAAAGCCATTTTTATGGAGAAAGATAGCATTATTACGTTACGCTGAGTTCTATAATGCATTCATTTCTCTGTATTCTTTACGAATAAAAAGAACGGCGAAATAATGTTACACATTAAAATAAAAGTTACAGGTTTGAAGGAGGGTAAAAGCAATTTTATTTGCCTTTCGCAACGGCTAAAACCGCAGAGGGGAAAAAAGCGCTGTTATTGTAAAACGGTAATTGGCAATTTATTGAATTTGAAGGGGGACATCAATTTTGATCAAAGGAAAATGCACAATAAAAAATATTTATGGTAATATCGATGCTAAAAATGATTTGTTTATAAGATGAAAGCGAGAAAAACGATTTAGCTAGGAATTCCATGAAATATGAAAATTATTTAAACGTAAATATTTCATGTCGAGTTTAAAAGTAAAATAAATTATTTTAAATCAAATGTTTAAATAATAACGCAAAATATCAATAACATCTCTACTAATCAAATATAAAAATCTACACTTTAAAGAAATAATTTCACGAAACACAGAATTATGAGAAATAAATCTTGGTTTTGAAGTCGTCACAGATCTTACAAATCCTAAAACAGGAATCTTGATTATTGAAAATTGCAATTAGTGTTAAATCTTGTCGAATGTAGTGAAATAATTTAACAACACAAAATCAAAGAAACTATTAAATTATAAAAAATTAAATAATTAATCTATAGGAGGAAACTTAAAATAATCATTAGGTTAGCAAAAATTAGAAAATAATAATTAAATGACAAAATAAACAGATAAAAATACAGCATTATAGTATAAGAGTGGTAAATTAAAACGAAGTAATGTGTAAAAACGGCCGAACTTTTACAACAAATTTATAATTGGTTACTAATGAAATATAACCTTAATTGGTTAATCTGTGCTTTGGGTCCCCTGCTTTGTGAATTTTCAAAAAGTCGCCAACTGGCGTGTTTTTGCGTAGTGTCTCTCGGTGCATTCAACTCCGTGAGACAACGCGTAAAAACGCGCCAGTTGGCGACTTTTTGAAAATGCGCCAAGCAGGGGACCCAAAGCACATTTTCACCCCTTAATTATAAATACAACCTAATTTCAAAAAAGTATATTAAAAGGTATACTTAAACTTAATCTTTATGAATATATAAGGTGTAATGTCGTACTTTCATCAACAACATTGAGAAATGATGAAGTATTAGTAATAACAATTAAAATTGTGGTTTCATATAATGAAATATATTATTGTAAAATATCTTTATATTTTTTTTAAAATAGAAAAAAAATTATATATGGAAAAATATTTTTATCATTAACAAGCAATTAAAAAAATTTGTAATTCAATTTCTACTTACTTTCTTATATTATTTATACATATCCCATATTATTTATGATTGGATTATGGAGATTATCGAATGATTTGTTAAAACGTAAATTTTCTTTAATTAAAATATAAATAATTAATATTGTTCGGATAGCCATTAAATTAATGTAAGGAAATTCAGAAATGTAATTATATTATTTGTAATTAAAATATGGAAAGTTTAAGATGAAAAGATTTTTTTTTTTGCTGTTGACATTATTTTCTTATTAATTTATGAAAAAATAAAATATTTATACAAATTAATTTAGTCGATTTCTGTAAGCCATTCCAGACACAAATCATTAAATGAGAAATAATTAAAAACTTATTTTTAGTAATATCAATAACTTAAAAAAATCTATTAACGAATATTTTCCAAATAAAAATGTAAATTTATATTATTATAAAATTATACATAACAAAACAAAGATCATGCGTTCGAAAGCAAACATTTCTCGTCATTAGTTGAGCATAAATCACTAAAAAAGCAATATTTTAATATTCTCAGGTACTGCATAATAAAAAGAATGATTTCATACAGAAATAAATCGACCTAGGCACTTAACTCGTAAAAACATTGCTAAACTGATCAATTTCTTAAAAAACCGTAAGCACTCCTGATGATTCTGTATGCTCCACAGTCCTTTACAAAATCCTAAATACACTTTCCTCACCGAAGATCCTTTTAAAGTATAGCATGCAAAATCATCAATCACCCCCTAAAAATTTCCTAAAAGTGGGACTACTTTCTTACGCAGGAGAATGAATAATTTGCATGTTTTAATGGGGCGCAAAGTTGTGCTTCGTCGATGGGAGTTCTCAGAGTCATTTATCAAACAACTGTTGTTATTCCGCCCTCTAATCCACCCCCCTCGTCGACCCCCACTCCCCACCCCCAGGATCCATCTTCGGAAACTCTTCCCTGCCTTGTATGAATAAGCAATAGCGAGTCCTCAATGACATAATGATAATGATGATAGTTTGGTGAGCCTACTGGAGAAAGATGGGATATTTTTTTTTCTAACTGCCCCCTCCACTTAAATTGGATCATGCCCGGGTTTTATGCATGGTAAATGAGCAGCGGTTGACTCCGATAAAGTTAATTTGCAAGTATCAAAGGGGTGTAATAGGATCCTCTTCGGAAATGGGCTTAAATAATAACGTACTTGCGCGGATGGTATTACCGGGTTAGGAGAGGATTAAGTATTCGGTATCAAAAATCTGGGAGTGAATCCATTTCGGTTGCAGTCTCAATTTTTATTCATTTTGACTCTTGAGAAACGATAATAGTCTTTATCAAAATAATGTTTGCAAAGCGAATTGACAAACAAAATGGCATCTTATTGAAAAATGAATTGCACGTGTTGGTAATATCTTTTTGAATTAATATTTCTCTTAAAATGTGGTGAAATTGTTTTAAAATTGGTAAAATTGTCTTAAAAACGCTATTTTTTTAAAGGCGGTAGATTTTTATTTGTATTAAAGATGATTAATATGCCATTAGGATTCCATAGCCTTTGTAGCCCTTACCTTTTAAAAATGTTATCAACCTATAGGTATGAAGAACAGACATCAAATTTTTATAAAGAGGAATGCAGGAAGTTTTTTTCTTTTCACTATAATATCAAGCCGAAATTATAAATGGCGACTAAGTTGTTCTGATCAAAGCAATTAACCAACTTTTCCAAGTCTTAATGATCGGTAAGGCATATTAAAAGACAATTTTATGAATTATTTTTAGTCGTTGAATTGCTAATTACTTCTTTGGAACTACTCAATCTGTGTAATTTAAAATGTTACTAAATCTATCGATTGGTAAAGGACCCCATCTTTTTTAAACATTTCGAAAATAAAACTTAGTTTATAGTCATTTTTGCACTAAAGGATATACCTAAGTTTTTTTTCATATGATGTTCTATTTTTTTTCCACGTCCGAATTGCGTTTTTTTATAATAATAAACTAATTACTTTTTTTATATCTGCACGAGCATAAAGTTATATTCAAATAAAAACATGTTTAATTACTTCAGTACCTAATAAGTCTGAATATTGTTTTAGGATTTAAGCGAGTGTGTTACAATATTAAGCTGAAGGACATTAAGCTTAATATTGTAATGCGTGACAGTTTTCTGGCAATACGTTGAAATGTGGTTCCAATGCAAGAACAAATGTTTAAATAACAGCCATGTGAACAACTAAGCAGTTTATTCTGTTAACAATTTACACATGACTTCTTCCAACTTGGAAAATAATCGCCACCAACTAAGTTCATGCATAACATTTTTCTTAAAAGGTTCAATCGTCATATGTTGACAGATATTCTTATACGCATTGATTGCATTTGTTTACCAAAGTTGCTACATCTGAATTCAAATAAATCATTCGATAAGAAATCTACTGGTCCTCTGGTTAAGGTTTTTAATACATTGTTGTTCGTTTTTGTAAAAACTAACACATGTGGCCGGAGATTTTTTCGAAAACATTCTTTTTATTTAAAATAAGTCTAATTTTGGGCGAAAACATGGGAGCTTCTTTCGATTCATCTATATAATGTGATCCAAGGTCACATATATGTTCCACAAAGGGAACTCCATTTGGAGTGAGAACAATTAAGGCAGGATAGAATCAAACCTCTTTATTTCGTCTTAACTATGAGTTTGCTCAACATTCAATCGTATTGAGCAATTAAATTCAAAATTTACATGGGTTACTCTCTGGCTCGAATATAATAAATGTACATTTATGATAATCAGTCGTTATAAATATAAAGTTTCAGGACTTTTATATGCTCTACTATTTATTAACGTTATTGTAGATACATGCAAGTTTAACTCTGTTTATGTTTTTATGTTTTTTTAACAATTTTGATTTTTCTGGTATATTCTAGTATTGTTTTTTTTTTAAATATTACTGACCTCTAACAGTAAACTTCACTTCAGGTGCTGTTAGCGTTGGCTCTGTCAACGCAATTTGTGTCACTTGACATTGCCACATGCCATCGTCCTCCTCAATTTTGGCATTACGGATGCGGATGCTGCAGTCCCCATCCGGAGGCTCCCGCGAGAACTCGTACTTGGTATCAATCTTACCCATCACTTTGCCATCTTTCAACCAGGCACATTCCCCCTGTCGGTTGTGCACCTTGCACGTTAAAACAGCTGTGTCGCCAGGATTCACCTCCACACTGCTAGGCTTGATTTCGAATTGCTGAGCTGCATAGATACCTGTGAAGATGAAACAACGAACAAATTAGAAATGCATTAGAAAGTCAGTTGCAAGTATTCATATTGGAATGAAAATTATGTTAAAATTGGTTTGGAAGCAGGCTTATAAAGGGAAAATGGTATGGATAATGTAATTGGTGGGAAAATGGTGATGAACATTATGGGTGGAAAAATGATATGGATGAATATTATGGATGGGAAAATGATATGGATATTATGGGTGGGAAAATGATATGGATGATTATTATGGGTGGGAAAATGATATGAATATTATGGATGAGAAAATGATATGGATGGATATCATTGGTGGGAAAAAAGGCATGGATGAGTATTGTATGAGTGGCAAATGGCATAGAAAAGTATGTGTTGGAAAATGATTTGGATGAGTATGATGAAAATGTAGATAAATAAATCAACTTAGAGCTTTGGTTATCATCTGCTCACACGTCAAAAGACGAAGGTTCTAAAATAGATCTAATAAAGCATTACAATTCTTAGCGAATATTTAAGTTTCCAAATTTCTTCATATCTGTATCAGCAAACTGAAATTAATAAACACTGCAATAAAATAAATCGATGTATTTAAAATATGTATTGCGTTTAAAGCAATATTGCAAATTGAGAAGTTCTTACATCAGAAAAAACTTCCGATATATCGTCAGAAATGCTAAGATAGAAGCAAATTTTAATAGAAATTAAATAGAAAATAGAAATCAAATTAATAGAAATTAATTTTTTTTCCTCAGCACATGGTATTTTAATTACAGTTTTCGATATGCATTATCTGTACAGACTTTTTCAAATTTAGGTAATATTCAATTATTATTAAAAATACAATATATATTATATAATATTTACAATTATATATAATCATTAAATATTCGATATAATATTACCCTATTCATTAATTTGAAGACATTGACCTTACATAACAAGAAAATGTTAATTTAGATTTTCAGAATAAAGTTAGTTTTTTTTTTCCTATCTTTATCATAGAATAAAAATTAATTAAATAGGTTTTTAAAATTAATTACAAATATGAAAAATATCAGAACATAAACAGTAATAGAAAAAAAATAATAAAAGTTTTCTCATCTCAAAGTAACAATAAATTCAAGTAGGTCAATTTTTTTAAAGAACTATTTACAATATTTATCATTTAAAAAAAATATACAGTTATTGAGAAATTGCAAATAATGATGTATAAACTTCAGGTATAAAATTCCTTAAAATACCACCACTGAAAGCACCAGCTTCAGTTTATTAAAAACTTGATATGCTAAAATTATAACTTGATAAAAATTGATGCATACACAAAAATGGTTAAAACTTGCCTAAAATGAAAATTTCCGAAATCGGAGAATTAATAAATACTTTATGGAATTATAAACACTATAATATTCCCCAAATTAAATAAAGTTTAACAATATATTTTAACTTGAATTACTGATTCAAAAATTACAGCAACGGGGTTCAAACAGCGCAAACGTATTATTCAAAGAAATAACATCTTGGAATAAAATGCCTTATAGCAATAAAACAGTATTTAATAAATACAGCTTTGTGACGAAATCAACAGATTTTCAGTTATTATAAAATAGTAAAAGGAAAACATCGAAATATTTCAGGATCAAATATCAACAATCAAATATACTTTCAAAGTCATTTATTGAAATGAAAAGAATGGTTCTGAATAATCCTAAAAATGGGAAAGATATATAATTTAGCTTTTGTAAGAAAACACCCGATAGATCCTTTTTAATGAAAACATTTTCCTACAAAAATTTAGAAAAGTCCTCCGTTTCATTTCGCTTGTCAAAAGCTTTAAGTGATCGCTTTTCAGGTCTCTAAATAAAAGTGTCTTTAATTCACCCTAATATATTGTTTTGAATAGATATTTCAAAGGATATTTCACTTTTACATAAATCTCCTAATTCGAATTAAAGCTTAAGTCAGCGATTTTGTTTAGGAATTCAAAAGAGAATTCAGCCATCAAATGTAAACATCCTTTCATCCGCAATCCTATTGATAGAAGTGCTTTGTTTTCAAGATAATTCTGGATCTTTTATAAGAGTTTATTAAATGAAATTTATCATTAACATATAAGTAAGATTCAAATTAAATATAAAAATACATTTTTTAATGAAAATAAATCATTATGTTAAGTAAGAAACTATTTTAGAATTATGAAAAGAATGACGCACCAATTAATCTCAATTTTGAAAAATTAAATACTTAAACAAAATTTGTTTAAGAAAATTTGAAATCATAAAATACGTCAAAAAAATCAGTATTAAGTTATAATAAATAATTTATTAACAATTAATATTAAATTTTAAAGAAGTTTAC
Organism: Argiope trifasciata; assembly: GCA_026543055.1. Lineage (NCBI taxonomy): Eukaryota > Metazoa > Arthropoda > Arachnida > Araneae > Araneidae > Argiope > Argiope trifasciata. Next base: position 76,317 of record JAPMOQ010062675.1, read on the forward strand.
ATACATTGGGAAACTTAAGATAATTATTTTAAAATTAAAATACATAAAAATATGCATAAAAGATTGTAGATAAGAATGGCATTTTGATAAATGTTAATTAAGAGAATTACAGATATTTGCAAGATATTTACAGATCTTTTAATAAAAAAAAAACAATTTTAGAATATTGAAAATAATGATACAGCAATTGATTTTAATTTTTAAAAATTAAATACTTAAAAAATGTGCTTTATTAAACTTGAATTTACAAAATAAGTTTCGTAAAATAATGATAAAGTAATAATGAATAAGTTATTATAAAAAAATTAATTTTATGGAAGTGATTTAAGTATATTAAGAAACTTAAGATTAGGATTTTAAAAAGCGTGATAATATGCATAAAAGATAACGATAAAAACTCGATAACGATAATAAGGATAATTATTAATCTTTTATAGAATTTTATTAAATAAAACTCATCATTAAAACATAACCAATATCCCCACAAAAATATTAAAAAAAACTATTTTAGAATTAAATTAAGAATGGCACTTCGATAAATGTTAATTAAAAAAATCAAATAGCTCAAAGATTTTACTTTATTAAATCTAAAATCATAAAATAAGTTTTAAATAAATAATTTTTCTTTTAAAAGTTTAAAAAGACACGATAATACGCATCGAAAAAACTAAAAACCAAATCCTAAAAAATATTTACAAATATGCCTATTTTATGTGTTATAGAACATGCAAACAGAAAAATGCAAAAAGGTGTTCGCACACTTGAATTAGATGTAATCGTTATATTTTTCATAACTGAGTTTTATATTAAAATATATAAATGAAACCCAAAGCAATTTAATTTGACAACAAATATGGAATAAAAGACTAAATGACATTTTCCGGACAAAAAGCAACACTGTCAATAAATAATTATGTCAACTGAATATATTAATTAAGGCAAACTGAATAGATATTTTATTTTGATGATTAGACATATACATATATATGGAATACTAACTGCTTTGGATATTCTATCCACCATAAAGCGCAAAACTTGTCTTTACAAAAATCATAATGGTTTTTCCTCTGCATTTGACGATGTGCTCTTCAAAGCAATTGGACCATTTTCAGTAAGGGCAATTGAATATATATCATAATAAACAGCCAAAACCTCTTTACAATACTAATTTGCATACAATCTTTATCTTATCTTCATTTAATTTGATATATGCAATCTATAGGGAAAATATAATAAAATGCTAACGTTTCCAAATTAAATGGAAAGCGGCTGAAAGGCATATGTTGTAGCAAAACATCAACCGAGATGCCATATTGATTTTAGTTATATTAACGTTCCGTTTAACGCAACACTAGGGCTGTTTTGGCAAGAACCTCGAAATTTTGCACCATAGTAAAATGACTAGGTCGACATTAGAGTCGACCTACATCTTCTCCCACCACACCAACGAGATGATCCAGACGGATTTATCATGCAATAGGCACCTTTACACTGCGGTTCCTCTGTGGAACCTGAAGCTCCACAGTTCAGAAGCAGAGGCCTTACAACCAGGCTACCGCTACCCGAGCTGCCATGTTGAATAGCAAACAAAAAAACATTGCATCAAGTCAAAGAATTATCCGAGGAAGAACAAATAAGGGAATGGGCATTCCCCTCCCTCCCCCTAAATCAAATGGCAATAAAAATAACGACAGTGAAAAGAAAAATATACATCGCTTAGTATAAGCTAAGCAAATTGATAGAAAAAAGACACATTAACTGGCTGATCAATGGAGACTGACGTTTGAAAAGAGAAAAAGGAAATTCATGAGCGGGATTTTGAAAAAATCTGCAGATATACATAATTTTTCTCTCAATTGTCCTGAAATTTTCATTTCCAATTATAGGTCTTTTTAAATATAAAATTTTCATCAAATAAAATAAATGTTAAATTTACAAAATGCAAGAAAAACTGACAGAAAAGCATGATACATATTTTTTTAAATTAAACTTCAAGAAGTCAAAATTTCAGTTTTCTAGATAATGGATAATAGATATTTAATGTTAAATGCAAAATAAAAAGAGTAATACCAACATTATGTTGAACAAAAATAATTTATATTAAAGGAAATTAACAAAAAAATTAATTTCTAATTTTATTTATAAAAAAAACCGCCCTTCAGGTCAAAAATAGAAACAAATAAAGTATATATTAATACGGTAATAAAATATTCAAAATTAAATGAAAAAGTAAACAGAAATAATGATAATTTCGACACTGTGCCTCATAGAAAAAAAATATTAAATTGTTTTACATTTATTAAGTTCAAATGATTAAAATTCCACTCTAAACCAAAACGGCGTAAATTTAAGAGCACTGAATAAAAAGAAAATTGCACTTTTTTATGGATTTTTTTTCTCCTTGTTCCAAGACTGTCAAACTGCTTACATGATGCCAAAAAAATCCCCCATTTCATTTGGAAAAAAAAAAAGAATTAAAAAAAAAAAAGAAAAAGAAAATACGACTAAGGATGTCTTTAAAAACATGCACCATAAATAAGGCAATGAGTCGAAGTTGAAATTTCTTTAAAATATTCTTATGGGGGGGGGAGGAGAAACTGTTGTAGTCCTGACTAATCTGTATTTGAAAGAGTGCAGCAGCAACGAACAAGTAAAAACAGCAAAAACTGCCAACTCCGCTATTTATACCGACAATCTGCGAAATTAAACTCTTCGCAAAATGTGCGCTCGATTAAGTCAGTACCACACACACACAAAAAAAAGCACATTTCAGCGAAATTTTATAACGCGCCATTCCCCCAGAGCTCTTGCACGAGGGGATTAATTTCAAGCACCAGTGAGTTAACATTTCTTCAGCAACCCCCGGTTTCAACGCCAAGTGAGTTTGAAACGAATTTCAAAGTAATTGAAACCGCTTGACGATAAAGAAGAAAGAGCAATTTTTACGCACGGTGCTTGTTATGAACCATTTCGAAAGCGATCAGAGTGAGTAGTGGCTATAAAACGCAGTTTTGAGAATTTTTTTTATATTTTTGGTAATTAATTTTAGACCAGAAAAATTTATTTTTTAACAGAAAGTGAATAGCACGTTAGTTTAAAACAATTTAATAGTATGACAACAAGATTAAGACAATCATGTAATGCAGGGGAGTCTAACACCAAGGTTTACTTGAATATTATGAATTCTATATTATATATGTAGAATGATATCTCTAAATATAAATTAAATCCTGATTATTTTCTTAAATTTTATCTTAATTTAGCCCATATTAACTTCATTCTAAAATGTTCAGTTATTTTCTGAAGCGATTCCACCTTTTTTTAAATTTAAATAATGCAAAAGGGGCTCTGCAAAAATGTTCAAATCAGTGGATCCCACGCTCCGAGTAAAGGGATAAAAAATTGTCAACCTAAGAGAATACTTTTTAAAAGATATCTTTATTTCCCTTCCTAAATCGACACGTGTTCATAAGTCCCTAACAGAATGTCATTGTATATAATCATTGGGATCAATATTTCAGTCTTCTGCCCTTGTATCACTTATGAATAGACGACAGTTTTGTCTTGCCTTTTGAACATAAATTATACCTCCCAGGACGGAATAAAAGCGAATTAAAAAATTGAAGTATCTTCGGTCACAAAAAATTCGGTTGTTTTAAAATGAGCGTTTTACACACACAGAAGAGAGAAGGGGGAAGCTAAAAGAATTATTTCTCTACAAAACTAGATAAAAATAGTTTTTAACAATAAGATTAACTTTAAGACAAATCTTGTATCCAAGTGCATGCTGGCAGCCCAGCTTAAAATTAGTTATTTTTACAATAACACTGTTCAAAAACAGCATTTTCTTTATATAGGAATATAAGAATATCTGTTTCTAAATGAATTATGACAAATCTTTTACCTTAAAAAATTCAAACAATATGATTTTCATATAGTATGGCTAAAGATAGCAATTTTCTTAGTACCAGTGCGGAAATAGTAACAGCTCGGTTATAAAAAATATGTCTTGGAAGAGGGAAATATTTTTAAATAGATATATAGAACCTATCGTGTGCGCGTGAGAGAAAGAGAGAATATTGCCGAATATTTATAGCCTTTGTCAAATACATCGAATCATTCTAATGCGTCAATTAGGATTCACGTAGAGAATCGGTTGTCATGTTTTGGTTTCTATACCTAATTGATCCAGTATATTTAACTAGAGTCTTAAATTTAAGGAGAAATGTGCAATCTTCGGTTAATCTTGGGCATTCTTGAATTCGAGCTCGCTACGTTGGAGTTCATAGCCGAGTGACATAACCCCAAGACGAAAAATGTACATTTGGTATAGAGATATAACATATAAGAGACACCCTTACACGACGGTTCATAGATGGAATCGAGTCTCCAACCTGAAAATCTCCGGTTGCGAAGCCGAGACCTTACCACCAGACCATCGCGGCCCCGCGCCAAGTGTTATGGCGGACGAAGAGTGTTTTTCTAGAGCCAAGGCATTATGGCAACTTTTGATACTGGTAGAGGGAGCCAAGAAGGCTTTGTTTGTTAGTTAAGAACCAGGATCACCAATGTGCCAATCACCAATGATCTGAAGGTTCGATCTCGAGACCATAGGGTCAGTAGCCACGTGACATAACCCAAGACAAAAGTGTACACTCCGGTTTGGAAGTTCATATTTGGCTTATAAACTTACTACCACAATCTGAATACTTATAAAACATCCAAGTATCACTTGGAGAAGAAGTTTTAGATTAAGTTTATTTTTGTTTTATGGCACAAATGCCATATTTCATTAAGCATAAATGATATTTAGTTCAAGTATATATGAGGAAAGACATTCTTCTTGAAAAACTATAATAAAACTTGTTTTTTCACTTGTAGAGAATTCGACAGCTATAAGCCTGATTGCTGAGAAAATTCATTGGAGAAAAACGACCAATTATTAAATAATTACATTAAAAAATACAACACTAATAGTACCCCAAATTTCTACCGATTAGCGATCAACCACATCATGTTTCACCCCTCATGACAGCAATACCTCACAAATTGTACCACAATAATAGCATTTCCTTTTTAAAAAAAGCCATTAGATCGATTTGAAACTAATGTGATTGTGTGCCTGTTTGTGCATTTTAATGCTCTACTAGCCAAAATTGATTTAAAGCCACATAATCAGACACATATATATCTATTGAAGGATGCAGAAAGTCTTTTATTAAATTTATTTAAATAAAAATTCAACAAAAAGTTCCCATTTTAATAACAGCAATGCCCGAAAAAATTACAACAAAAAATATTGTAATATCAACTCAAAATTTAGACTTATCAATTATGAAAATTGAAACAAAATTGCTTTTCGAATAATTTGTTTCTGTTTTTAACTAATTAAAAAATATTTTAAATGTATTTTACAATATATTCTATTGTTTAAGTCAAACCCGCATTGATTTAATTGTTGCTTCTAATAATTCGCCCAAGCGTTTCTACTCATGGCTAATGATCAATATAAGAATATTAGACTTATTTTTTAAGCGGAGTAGGATACAGTTGAAAAGTGTTTTTTAACTTCAAGATAAGCAATGGTAAAAAAACATTTTTAAGTGAGTCCATTTTTAATTAAATTTTTCATTTAAATGCTACTGATCTGTTCCTGGATGTAGGGATTGAGTGGGAAATACATAATACAATGAAAAGATCTATTTTTAAACAATATGAATTAAATATATTTTGCAAATTAAAATTTGTATATTAAAATATTTTATAGGGGAAGCCATAGGAACAATGTTACCAAAATCATTTAAGATCAATATTTATCAATTAATAATCCTATTGAACTAATTAGTCGTCAAAGATGACAACATGCGATAAATTTTTACAAATATGCATTTTCACCCTATTTGTGAATACTCGAATATTATACATATTTTTTTCATAAATAGGATTATTCTCGCAATTAATAATAATCAGATACAGATTCTTGATGTGAATGCAATATTTCTGGAGCATCATTCTTACTGAGTTTGCGACTCTCATATTCTTAAAAGGTCCAACCCCTTATATCTAAAAAACATATCTGAAAGACATTTAGATAAAAGAATGCATTAACAGACAGACGAACTCAGTAGTAAATAGAATCAAACCTTAAAAGCAAGTTATTTTTAACGCCTTTATAAAGTTTGCGAACAGTAACGCATTTGTGATAAAAACTCAGTTCTACAAATTGCGTGTTTTCTAAGTCCTAACGATTAACCATTCTCCGTGTACGCTTTTTTTAACCATCAAATATCTAACCAACAAATGAATAAAACGCGTGGTTTAGTGAAAGAAAAACAGCGCGAAAGCAACAAAATTTGGGGAAGTTTTTATCATTCTTCTAAGTAGTTATTGATATGGTCATCTTTAGGTACTTTGAAACGAAAGTTTGTTCGGACTGTTTGATGGCAGGTGGTCACGAAAACCTAGTAACATCAAAAGTGAGAGAAGTTGTGCGTTTACGTGCTTTCGTTTTAAGCGCAAAATCGTTTGCTTCAAAAAAAGATCACAGTTAAAAAAGAAAATAAAATAAAAAAGGATATAATGTATTTGTTATTATTTTTTTTTTCACTCTTTAGCTCACGAAGTTTTATTTCTTTATACACCGCAGGGAAATTAGATCTAAAATATACAATGTGTATGTATATAATTTCGTTTGTTGTAGCAACAATTGAAAAACTATAATGTGATTCAGTGAAAGAATAATATTTTGTAGCCATTATTGAAATAACATTCATTTTATTACCATCAAAACTGAAAAACCAAGTCAATTGTATCTAATATGTTCGTGCCATCTATAGATACCACAAATAAAATGAATATGTATGTTATAATAGATGAATTTTTTCTCAGGTAATGTTTAAAATATACTATGGCAAACTTACAAACGGGATAAATAAAAATCTAGGATTAATTTTTATATAGCTCTACAAATCTACAAAAAATCCATTTTATATTAGTTAATAATCACATCGAAAAATATGCTCATATTATATCATATTAAATGTAAAGAAAAAAGTCAAAAAGTCGATAAAACAAAATAAGGATACATTATTAGTTTTTATTTCAAACAACTTGAAACGCTGTTGGGAGTTGTTTCGAAATTTCATTCAAAACACACAAAAAAACTCATTCACTTGAAACATTTTACTATACTTATGAAAATTTTAAAAAGTCCTTTTATTGTTTGAAGTGTACCTGTGATTTATAAACACAAGGACATTCATAATTCCCGAGGAAATGAATAATGGCATTCATTATCATATATTATCAGCATTTTCTTTCATGAACTACATGTATGAGACTAAAAGATCTTAAATTAATCAGCATACCTTAAACACCAAAAGGTAATAATAAAAAATAAAATTAAAGATTGGTTTAAAAAACAATTGAACTGCATTCGTTGGGAATTCTAAGGATAACATCAGAATAAACTGTTAAAGCAATCAGTCGAATAAAAGTTTATAAGTCAATAGTTTTACAGATATAATACTGTTATGAGACCTGGTCAAATATAAGGGAAATTGTTATGGAAACAAGCTACACACACGCACAGAGAGGGGGAAATAGACTTTACCACGGTCAGATAAATAATACAAAAAAAAGTTTATAAGACAAACATTAAAATAGTAAAACTACTTCCCGTACGCAATCAATTTTTTTGTTAAAGAAGACTTTTGCATCGATAGCTTTTACAAATGCATCTCAATTGAATCCGGTCTTGGTGACGAACTAGTCGAACATTTGGCGTCATATCCATTGGGATGAGATCCAGCGTTTGTTCTGAACATTCTATGCCTTGCGAGAAAGCTTTATAAAACGAAGAAGTAAAGTAGTCAATAGTGAGAATTTTTATTATTTATCCAAGTAGTATAGACAAATAATTTTTCCCCTTTAAGTGCTGATCTCCAGTGGTTTATTTACCAGATCTCGTGTCTCCAGATGTGATGTTATTCTTAGAAAGAGAATTGGTTTGACCGACAATAAAAATTCTGAAATCCAAAATAAATGCAGCTAACGATGATGGTTGCTCAAGAAGATGAACGAAAAGCAAACGTGAGATCCACTTTATATCCGTGTATGGACGTTGGTAAAAAGTCATAGTTGGACAGGGTGGTTATTTCAAAGAAAAAAAAACAAATTCTACAAATTTTCATAATTCTGAAATAAAATAAATTCCACGATATTTTGAACGTAATACAATAGTATTCTATTATCATACATAATTTTTACATTAAAATAGTTTCTTAACATTTACAGCTCTCAAGTGAAATCACTTCTATAATAATAAAAACACAAGTAAAACTTTGACTCTCAATCAAAGATGTATGGCTTGATTAAAGATTTATTCCTCCCATACGACGGAATTATATCTAAAAGCTCATAGAGAAAAAATATATTCCTGAATAAAACTTCCGGATACTTTGAAAAAACCATCCTTTGAATAGAAATCCTAGACTTCAATTAATGTAAGACAGGAACCTTCCTACAGAGAGAGAGATCGTCTAAGCTCGTGCAGCAGTACCCGATCAAGTCATTAGACAGAACCAATATTGGATTGCCTCTTTTCCCTTTTTTTCGAAAAGTGCTGGATACTTCCTAAATGTTTCGCACTCATCTGTGTCATCCTGCTGGGAAGGAGTTAATCTTCTTATCTAGTTTAGCGACAGATCGTCTCAGAGAGAGAAGGAGGATGTATTATTTTCTTCGGGATCTCCTTAAGGGTCACGTACCCTCCATGAAACAGTTCGGATTGTCAGGAAACTGTCACGGGTAACTCAAGGCGACAGTGTCCCACCCCACCCTTCTGCAGTCCGGACAAGAGATTTTTACCGATGTACTTCTTGTTGGTGACAATATTACGTTTGAGAGGGGGGGTTTGATTTTATTTCTTTCTTTTTGTCCTTCTTTTAGGTCTGTGAGTGATTCGAATTGATTGGATAGAAGATGGTTGTTTATCCAAGAAGAAAACACTAGTTGGGAAAGTAAGAAACAATAAAGGCAATGATGGCGAAGCAAATTCAGTAGAATAAATACATGTCTGGATAAATGGTAATTAAATCTAAATACTTAAAATTAGATGTGGTCTGTGCGCAAACTCGTTTCTTCACTTTCATGGGGACAACCGCTACAACGGGCCTTTTTTCCAATGAATTAATTAAAAAGCAGCAAGTAATAGATAAAGTATATAAATCTAATGTCACTGAAATGCATAATACAATAAAGAGAAATTGCATAAATTACAAAATGCACGCAATGTGAGAAGTACAATGGCTAGTAAGGCACATTATCAGCAACAAATTTTTGGATACTTTTTACTACAAACGATTAGCATACACATTTTGCATGCAGTTATGCATCAGTGCTGCGCTATTGCGAATTTGAATATCATTTTACTGTTTTGCATATTTCCTATGGTGTATTATTTTCTAATAATTAATTTACTGACAAAGAGCTTTTGATAAGCGCATTCATATTAAATTCGCTGTTACAACTCAAGCATAGGATTCAAGCAATCTATTTAATTAGGTGAACTCTTCTTCTATCTTTCATTTACAATCGGTGGCATCAGTAATTAGAAAGTAAATGTGAATCACTTGTGATTCTTACGACAACCAACATAAGATAACCAAAACAGAATTTGGTTTTTCTCAAAAATAATCAGCCCATATTTGCGCAACCCAGTCACAATATTTTTATCAAAAGTATTGGGTGGTCAAATTAAATTTTCGCTTTGAAATGGCTATACAAGAAAAAAACTAAGATAAAATGTTAATAAAATCATGGTGTTTTTTTTTTTGTTTTACTTTTTTGCCATAAAAAATATTCAAAAACTCACTACCAAGGGGTGGGGGGGGGGAGTATGTAATATTGTTAAACAAAATAAGAGGTGAAGACAACGATTTAAAATGTGTTTCATTGTTTCAGAAATGTGTTGTGAAGCAGATTTAATGTGGTGCCTGAAAGTAAATTAAATCGCATTACTGCATTCTCAACAATAGTTTTTGCATATCAGGAGGTATGTCGGTATATTGCATCTTTCAATTTTGTCAAACTGTTTAAACGTTTTCAAATAAGCAAGTTTTTATGGCAAGGCACATTGAACATGCTTTGTAACACGTTTCAGGATGGATTATACACGTTTGAGATCGGTGTCATCACGTCGTAGTCAACAATATTTACATACAGCGCCATTTCCCTGCTGGTGGCTAATTACTAATTTTTGAGCCTTTTTTAGAAGAAAACAAATTTTCATAATCTTCTTTAAACTATTGCAACGTTTGATAACATTTGGTCCGGTATTTTTCCTTTTATGAATATTTCAAAATGGAAAATAAATTATAGACACACTGAGAACTACTTCTTGTGTTTAATAATATTATGTTTAAGGAGATGGTTGCAATTTTATTTAGTTTATAGTTCAAGAAGCGATTTGAGTTGACTGGATATAAGTTTTTTTTAATCCAAGAAAAAAAACGTACGAAAGAGGAATTAATAAGACAATACTGATGCATGAAATTAAATAATAAATATATAGGTTGAAACATACAGGTAGTTAGTAAATACTAAAAAGTATGTTCATCAAACTATCAGACTAAAAGCAAATTTTCTTTAGAACTTCAATTCTCAACTTAGGTAATCCAGATAAAATATTCTTATCAATGCAGATTTAGTTAGAGACAAAATTATGTTTACGACGAAGATTAATTTTATTTTAAGTATGTCAACGACGTGAAATAATGGATTGTATGACTATTGTATACACAAAAAAATATATAAATAAAATCAGGAAACCATAAGACAACGGCGCCTCAAGAAATTATGTGAGGATAGTTTCAGCACCATAAGTCTTAAATATTTCTTATTAGATTTACTAAGTTAATAAGGGAAAAAAGTATTTTTAGTACTTCCAATACTCATTTCTACAAAACTGAAAAGAGGATTCAACCGGTTTATTTGTTATGGCTAATATTAATATGTTTGCAAAGATAATTTTTGTTTCATTTTGGGTTTTTTAGGCCTTAGTGTACTAACTTTCAGTGACCGGATAAAGTATAGGTAACTAGGAATCAAATATGGATAGGGCAAACAGGAAAATAATTAAAAAGGGCTCAGGAAATTGAGTAGTGTTCAAATGTACTTGTCCAGTTCTCAAATTATACATACCAGCGGGTGACCGAGCTCCGCTCGGAGAAAACAGGTATCGAAGCTAACTCGAAGATTTAAATTTTCAATTGTGATTTATCAAAACAATATATGCCATAAGAAAATTTGTGAAACCATTGGTGAAAAGAAAACCGGTTAAAGAGCACCCTTGTAAACTATTCTAAACAAAGTTAGAGTTTGGAAAGGGAACTGTTCTATACACAGGTAAAGTAAAGGTAAAGATTGAAGTGTGTTGAAGTTCAATATTTTTGGCAAATTTATTTAGAAAAACCAAACATATATACATACATAAGAAACATATTATAAACCTATAACAGCATAAACATAAAACTTTATTAGTTCGCCACATTGGCTATAGATGGCAGCACGTTACCACTTGAAAATTTAAGTAGCCATTATGGCGAACTAATAAAGTTTGAAAATATCCTATCTGTAACTCCGAACTGCTCGACCGTAGTGCTTCAAAACCGGCGCCAATCGATTCCTTGTGGCCAAAAACCCCAGACCCCCAAGTTTACCGGAGTTTATTAATTCTGGGGCGATTTTCGACTTGGCAACCATTCCTCGTATTATAGTATTAGATTAAGCTAATATACAAAAATCTAAATTTTCGCTTATTTATTACACTTTCCTTAAATTCGTACATTAAATTAATAATCAAATATTGTTATTTATTAGGAAATTGATGGCAATAATGTAATTGTATTTATTATGATTGATTATATGCTTATGTTATAAATGAAGAATATTCAAATAAAAGACAGAACTTATGAATAATAATTTGAAAAAAATTATAAGAATTTCGCCAATTAGAAAGTTATGAGCACGTTTAGTTCAATTATTGATCAACGACCACATCGCAAACTCTTCCAGCGTGATGTGTTTTCGAATTATTTTCATAGACAAATATATAAACGGTATTTTTAAATCCGATGAGACATAAAATATAGACAATCAACTCTTTTCAGAGCTTTTGGCAATTAACCTAGTTTTATGTTGCGATTTCGTTTAAGATAAGACGGAAGATTATTAAAATTCAAATGCGGTTAAAATTCGATATTTGCCCTTATTCGATATAGCTAAGATTCAAAATTTAAAAAATTTTAATATTCATTTTGTTTTTGAATTATTTCCATAGACATTCTTTTTATTTCAAAAACGACATTTTTCAATCCGGGCAGGTTAAAATGAGGAGAATCATCAACTGTTGAGTTGGACTTCTGAAAAATACACTAGTGTTTCCTTGTAACCTCACATCAGAATATTACGAAAACATTATTGAAATTCAAATATGGTTCACATCCAGATACTTCCCAACATCACATGCATATGTTTTATTAAAAACTTGTGCATCGCGTCTTTCAAAAAAAGAAAGAAAATGAAATAAAGAAAAAGAGAGTACGAAGCAACATTTAAACAAATATTCATTCAGGATAATGCAAAGAACAGCAACAACAAAGCCACATTTGAAAGCGATTTGAGGAGTGTCTTTTACCGCATTCCTATATTCCCCACGATACAACGGAAAGGATGAAAAAAGCACACTCGCGACATTAAGAGAAATATTTGTTTTACAATTCGTTTTCGTGTAGACGCCGCCTGCCTTACTGTTCATTTTGATCGATTACACTTTCATAAGAAAAAAAGAAGAAAAAAATTTAAGAAAAAGAAGGATGGAAAAAAAAGAAGAAATCAGTGGGGTTTCAGCACCGAAAAATAAATTTCCATAAGAGCTCTATTGAAAAGGGCTGCAAAATGTCTTTCCGCGGTTACACATCGATTGATGCAGGGAGGGGGTTAAGATTTATGTGATCCCGTGCAAAAAACTGAGGTACGAGTCAGCTGGGCCTAGATGATGCTATCCTTGTTGTTTCCGAAGAAATGTTTTACCGTGAAACATTCTTCAATTCGAAGTACACGGAGCGCAAGTAATAAAGGAGTTAGATTTAAACCCGTAAAAGAGAGAGCAATTGAAAGGTTCACCTTTATTTATGATGTTTATTAATCACTGGCTGGTACCCGGCGCGTTGCTGTCGCAGAAGAAATAATTTAGGAAATATCGTTCCATTTCGATATAGTTATTATGTTTCATTTAGTATGATTCTTATTTTCTTGTTGGTAATGAATATATAAAGATTGAAGGATATATAAAGAAGAAGCATAAACAGTATTTATTTTACTTTTATTATTCTATTCTACTCACAAATATCCATTTTTATGTATTAAATTTGTGTATTTTTTTAGAATTGTAAAGCTCGATGTTCTTCCAGAATGGTAATGAAATAAACTATTTATTGTATCTCTTGATTCGTTTAATATTCGTTCAGTTTTATCAAGTTTAATATTAGAACGTGTGATTAAATTATTTTCCTTTAAAATTTGTTAAACGTAGAAAATATATTTATACCAAGAAATCTTTGATATAGTTGAAAAAATAATTTTTTGAAAACTGCGATGGTGCAAAATTCTTTGTTCTATAATATTTTCGGAAGTTACTGCAAAAAACGCTAATATTTTATTAAATGTTTAATTAAAATTCCAAACCTATAAGACTGATTCACCTAAAACTTTCTCGCTCACTCTCTAATAAAGCTATTACCACAGAGGAACTTACATAACATTTAAATGCAATAGTTACGAAATATTAACCTCTAGATTGAATTTAGAATATTTACTGAATTTGTTGTGTCACCTTGGCAAGTTATTTGGTGGTTAATCCATGGTTAATAGACGTGGTAAATAGATCTGAAAATATATTTTATAATTTTGATTATTTTATGCCTGTATCTTCGAGTAAATGCAAGCAATGTGTTGTCGAAATTTTATCTGAATCGGATAAACGGTACGGAAACGCAAAAGAGACATACAAACAATCATTCGTTTTTATTTATATAGATATGTAATGTTCAATCTAATCTTAAATATTGAGTAGATGAATGTAGAGGATGCAACGGCAAGATAAGATAATTTTTCTATTAACATAAGTTATTGTATATCTCCATGATGTATTCAATATTCTAAATATCAATCACTGTCGTGCAGATATTGTAGTAATATTGCACAGATCTTGTGATATTAGTCCTTCTATGCATGTTTTTCTTATTTTGTGATTTAAATCAGGGAGGTATAATTCATGTTCCAGATTAAAGGTAAAAAATGTTTTTCAAAAAATCCTATTTTAAATCAGTCGTTTAAAATAATTTTTTTTAAATGATGAAAATATTCATCATCAGGAATATTTACATGTTAAGCTCGCTACAAATTCTTCAACGTTCCTCTCTTTTAAAATATTGCACTCATTAATATTATATATATATATATATATATATATATATATATATATATATATATAAAATCAAGAAATCATACATTTCTCCAGACCAAAACAAACAGCGGGATTAAAAATTTAAACTCGCTTTAATGATTATGACAGTTGCTTTTTTTCCCCGACAGCTGTGTTCCTTATTATATAATAATAGAGAAAAAAAATGACAGCAACAACCAATTTATAGTACACCTGCTTTGAGTGCATTTTTTTTCACTAAATGTTAAGATAGAAATTTCCATCATTATGCAAAGAAGGAATAGGATTACTTTTTTCGTTTAGAAATTAAAAATAAAGATAATATTTAGAGTTGCTTTTTATCCAACAGCAGACAGAGTCAGCAAAAAAACTTTAACAGCTTATCAGAAATAAATCATGGTAGTCTACTTCAAAGCAAAGACAATAGGCTTGTAAGAAAAATCGTTTTACAGAGTAGTCTGAAGAGCAGCATTTTCAACATCTTTTCGTTATATCTTACTTAAAATTCTAAAGAAACTGGATTTCTTACACTGTTTTAAGGACACGGCATATTTTCATACCAATCAAGGAATTTCGTGCTTAAAAAAAATCATATTTTCCCCCTATGATGAATTGCAAGATATGATCCCTTATAACCATTTTATTCCATGTGCCATTTAAATCAATTGATTCGGAATAAAATACTTAATAATATCAAAGCAGTTGAAAATAAACTTTGTTATGAAACTATGAATGCAACTATGAAGGTTCTTTGCATCTTAATTATACAATTGTAGTAAAATGTACTTAGTTAATTTTTGATAGACATTTACTCGAGATTTTTGATAAATGCTGATTCCCAATTCAGTAACGCCAATCCTTTCAAATCTTGTATAAATGTCATAAAATTTTCTTAATAATTATTCTTGCCACGTAATTTTTCCAACATATATCTTGTATGCTCTGTTTATGTTGAAATATCTTTTGTTCATGCTTATGTTATTTACTCAGTTGCTTCGTCCTCTCACTGTAACAACATAGTCCACTGTGAGCCTGAGATAAAAATAAAACTCGGTTAGTATGACAGTGATCTATCAGCGGTAATCAAATGAAAAGGTATCCTTTAACATCCATTTTTTTTTAAAAAAGAAACTGAGGGTTATTTGAGAAGTCTCAGTGTGATTTTGATTCCGAAGTCAAATGATGAAACATTTGATCTGATAGACATATTTCAAAACTTCGTACCAATCATAATAAAAGAACGTTAAACTTTCGACGTAAGATTTAACGAACATTTCATCAACATAGATGCTGGATCTTATGAGGAATTGTGATTTGAATTTGAATATTCGGGTCTCGAATTAAGTCAGGCAACGGGAACCTTACTAATGAGGAAAAACTATGGTATTTGAATATATATTATATTCCACTGTTCCGTAAAGTAATGAATGCAATTTTCTCTTTAAAATTATAGTTTTATAACAGTGACATAGAATTTTATCCACTTTCAATATAAAGGTCAAAAATGAGTGTCAGACTTGCAGAGAAAATCAATTTAATTTCACAAATGAATGCAATAGTACAACAGTTTTTTTTTTTTCCTTTTTTTCTTTTGACATGCCTTTCTTGCAAGATTCTCCTGCGAATGTAACTTCCAGTACAAGGCAGAATGCCAAAATGAAGGTCAGATGTGCAGAGAAGATCAATTAAATTTCAGAAATAAATGCCATAGTACTACAGGTTTTACTCTTTGGAGATTCTTTTTGGGAGATTTACCACAGAATATCTCTTCCAGTGCAATGCAGAATGATAAAAAATTAATATACGTGTAGAGAAAAGAAATGTAATTTCAGGTATGAA
Organism: Argiope trifasciata; assembly: GCA_026543055.1. NCBI lineage: Eukaryota > Metazoa > Arthropoda > Arachnida > Araneae > Araneidae > Argiope > Argiope trifasciata. The sequence goes on from JAPMOQ010062675.1 coordinate 92,662, forward strand.
TGCAATAGTACAATAAGTTTCCATTTTTGATGGATTCTTTTTGCAAGATTTTCTAGCAAATATACCATCCAAGGAAGAATGTTTAAAAATGAATGTCAGACGTGCAGATAAGAACAATTTAATTTCAGATATTAATGTAATACTGCAACAGGTTTTCTTTTTGGAGAGTCAGATACTTCAGTGAATAACTCTTCCCATACAATATAGCATTTTCTACACATAAAGAACAATACACACCTAAAGTAAATTCTTAAATTAAAAATCGATTCATTTCACGCAACGGGGGGCAAAATGGATGCAAAGTCGGCTTCCTTTACAAGCAGCGTCCGAGAAGGGTTTTTTTCCAGATGAAAAGAAGAGATGAAAAAATGAAAATATCTGGATTTAATTTTTCCGCACCGGTAGTTCTTTATTCATCTCCTGGATGTTTTTTCTTGAGGCGCTTCTACTCTTCCATTCTGCTTACTATTCCACACCACTCCCTCCAATGTTCCTTTGTTTTCCGTGGCATCTGCGATTCAGAGAGATTTGTTTTTCTTTGCTCACCCACATAACTAAGGAACAAAGCAGAAAACTAAAAAAGAAAGACCCCAAATAAACGAAAACGAGAGTAGAATTCTAACTTCCTTACAATCCCTCTCACTTTTTTTTCATGTATATATATTTATACATTTTCCCAAACTTCCCTTTACCAAAATGCCTGACTTACCCTCTCCCAATTCCGTAAGTTCCAGGCATCATATTTTTTCCCCTTAGTTTCTTTTCTTTTTCACCAACATCTTTTAATACAGTACGTTTTTGTCACTGTTTTACTTTTCTCTTCGATAGCAAAATTAGTTTTACGTGTGGCAACAACGATTTTTTCCTCCACTTTTCCAGTCCAACTGTTCTTTTTTCCATCTTTTGTTCATCGTTTCTTCCGTTTTCATATTTTATTAGTTTTCTTCAAAAGGCAATGATAAAGTAAAGGCAATGATAAAGTATTGCCGAGGGAGGCATTTCGGTCAACTTTTAAATCTTCTGAAGTTTTCACTGCTTGCGATTGTTATATTTCCACATTTTTTTTATCCTTCTTCCAAAACATGAATTTCCGTATCAAAAAATAGTTTTTCACCAACATTCTTTTCAACCCGTTGTTTTTAGTAGTCAATTTGCAATTATTTATTCGAGCCGTTATCAATTTTAGGGGGGAAAAATACATATAAAAAATGTTTGGAAAGTAAATTATAGGAAAAACTAAAAAAAGAAAAAGAAAAAAAAAACGGGTTAAATACTTAAAAAAAAACTAATTAATAAATACACTCATATATTTAAAGTACAAGCAAAATTTCGCTGAAAACTAAAGAAAGACAAAAGGTTTGTTTGAAACCAAACATAATAAAAAAATATATAAAAATATTTAAGAATTGCAAGAATTTGAAATTTTAAAAGAATTCTCCCCCTTCGGTTCGAAATATATAGATTTAAAAGTTGACCTTTTGCACAAATTTAATCTTTGATATGCATTATCATTAATTTAGTTTCTTATAAACTTTTAAAATACTGCTTATTTCACAAAAATTCCCTAGAAAACGCAATTCTATTTTTTAATTATTTTTATTTATTTCATTTTCAAAACCTTAACAAATGTGGATGACCTTTTTACTGTTTAAATATTATCTTGGACTTAAAAGGAATTGAAACTAATATATTCATGACACTCTGGTTCTACTAAAGACTTAACACAAATATTATTAATAATCTTATCAAAGCAAGCATACAAAACGTTTTTTATGGAATCTAAAGAAAGGTTTAATTAAATTCGTGTATTTTGCCTGGTACGGTCCCATAAATTAATAAATGATAATAACAAAACATAAAATTAAAATTTTAAATTCATATAGCAAATAATTGATTTTTCTTAGTATAAAATTTTTTTAAAAAACTTAAATTATAAAAGTTGAAATAACAATAAATGACAAAGAATTCAAGTAATAATAATTAACTACAATTCAAATAATGGTATTAAAATACATCATGAATATTCTATTATTAACAGACTATACAATTATTATTCAAATTGTGTACATTTACTCAAATTTCCTTTAAGATATTTTCTTACATAAATAATTGATTTTAGAATTGCAAAACATTCATTTAATCGTATAAAAGTACATAGTAACAATCCATTTGTTAAAAAGAGAAATATCCCCATTTAAGACGATAAAGATGAAGGAAAATCCCATTTGGAAGTGCTTCCATAATCTCAATTCATTATCAATTTTGCTTTCTGGGGATTTCAATAGCGACCATCTTACTGATTAAAGTTAATAAAAAATGGCAAGTGGCCAGTTTCTATTGTATGGAAAAGTGACGTCATTCGCATTTCTGTTCAAGACGCTAACTATTTCACCATACAAAGGAAAATGGAATTATCTCCCGAATTTCAAGCATTAAGCGTTATTATTATTCGAAGAAACTTGAAACGCGTTTCAACAGTTATTATTTTTCCGATCAAAACGACAATCCACCGACCAACAAAAGATTTTAACGACTGTCTGAGGGAATATTCTTTTGTTCCTTACATAACTGCTTTGTTCTCCGACGAAAGACGCCCCCTTTTCCGTGAAAAGAACCTCGGGACCTCACCCTAACCCTATGATTTTTAAAACTCTTACATATCCCATCTTCCATTCGCCATCTTTTCTCTAAGAGTGGATTCTAATCTTCACATAGAAGAATTCTATTTCCGAAAATACAGCAGAAACAAAAGAAGGTCATTTTCTATAAACGCTGCCTTCGAAGTGAAGTGAATAGAATAATAAAAAAAACTAATAAAAAATAGAATAATAAAAAAAAAGTCCAGGAAAATTCGTGGGAGAAGCGCTGACTCTGCTCCCTTTGCTTTACCATTCTTTTATATAGGAGACACAGTACCTGCTATCCTTAGCAGAATTAGTTTCCGCTCCAAAATTCTGTCTTTTGTTTCAAGACTTCTACTTATCTAGTCTCCGTTTTTCTTTTCCTTATCTATAGAAGGTTTTATGTTTTCCTGCCTTGCATTATCTTACCTGTTTTTACAAGAATATCCATTTTTTTTGGAAGGTGAAGAAGAATGTTTTATGTGGTTCTTCTTCATAAGATTCCTTTTAAAAGATCTTCATTGTTCTCATAATTTATTACCGGTATAAATCTCATTGTTTTATATGCCTAAGATTTTTTTTAAAAAAGGAAAGATATGTAATAAATGTTCACGCGTACGGCCCGTGAAGAAATAATTATTTCAGTGGTCCATTTATCATCAGGGGAAATAATTAAGATCTTGGGATAATGCACAGCTTCCGATTTCTCAATGTTCTGTCATTGTAATGGGCTGCAGATAATCAATATGTCATATCTCATATTCTCCGATTACTGATGATTCTGCTGACTTTTCTTCAAATGTATTTTATTTTCAACAAATTTTGCATTCTACTGACTTTGAAAAATATCTAAAAGATTATTCCCCCTTTCTTACAAATGGTTGTACGAGTTTCGGTTGCACAATCTGAGTTTATTTTCTTAAAACTAATATTGATTATATACTTGTACGTTACATTTTGTAACATTTCTTATTTTCAATATTTGTGCCGCGAAACCCGCTTAATGTTATAGCGTTTAATGTTAATGCGGCATTTATATTATCAAAACATTTGATTCAGTATCGACGTATTCAAAATCTTCTTTCAAAAATTTTCGTTTACTTTGATGAATACGCCTTATCAGAGTATGGTGGAAAGATACATCTTTAAACCAAAACATGTTTCTTTTCGATTTAGAAGTCTCTTTCTAAAAATCTAATTCAAAATTTGGCTACATGGTTTAAAAAGTAGATGGCATTTTAAATCATTTAAGAATGGTCACCTTCATGTTCGATGTTGTAAACGATATGTATTTGTTATTTATAATCTTTAGTTAAGCTTCGAATTCTGTTTTCAAAAAACTTTATAATGACGTATTCTCAAAAAAATTATCTTTGTGCGATAAAAAATATTCGTTATTCTTTAAGAATCAAAATCTTCATAGACACAACAATATATTAACTCTTAACTTGGGAACATGCGGTCTGTTTTTAGCTCAATTTTTCAATGGATTTACCCTGTAGCTTCCTGTTTTGTGACCTTCAATACGCGTGTACTTTTTCACGGTTATAGCAGTTGCGTTTTAAAATAATTCAGTTATTTCTTTGAGCGCGGTCTCTAACACAGCGCCTTCCTGCTAGTGTTTCAGTGATAAACACGGCTTAGTAGAAGACGCTAAAATTTAGGATTCGAAGTATAACCCAATGTACTGATTGTATTATGAAGCATTGCTCCAGAAACTTTTCAATGAAGCAGAAAGAGATTTTAGTTATAAGGATAACTGTACAAAAGATTTTTTTGATGAAAGTTCGCATTCAACTCACTCTGATGTATATGTTCAAAGATAATTAATTTTTCTAATGATCATGTATTTTTTTAAAAAATTATAAAATACAATAATATACCAAGAGAAATAAATACATAATTTATATATTTATTTTTACACTAGTTCTTAACCAGCTTGTTTAAAATTCCCTAGGAAACTGTGCTATGAAAGTGACATAAACCGATAAAAAAAAGGTCAATTTTACACAATCTCATTTTTTTTTTTTCAAATAATTATTGAATTTTACATTATATTGCTTTCTATATCAAAGAAATATGATTTAAAAAGTATAAAGTTATATGTTTTTTTCAAGAACATTATTTATTGTAACAGATAATTTGAGAAGAAAATGTATGTTCCAACGCATTTACTTCTTTCAATGGCAATATATTTTGAAAAAAATTCTAAAACTTATCTATATATCAAGAAAAATATCTCCAAAATATATTGGCAGTTTTTCATACTAATGCATTCATGAGAAAATTTTATTTGAGAGTAAATGAAATGCGATATCGTAGACCACACTTCTCCAATTAAGTCCTAAAATTTCACCTCCCCAGTTAAGGGTTAATACTCTTAGCTGTAACAGATTTTATCGTTTTAATCAAAAATAAAGTAGCAGACAATAGAAATATTTTGCGTATAAAAATATCTGAATAAAAAATATTTTACAATAAAATTTAACTTAGATGACAAAATACTTTTGTTACTTTTCTTTCACATTAAAAATTAATACATAATATTTCTTAAAAACATTATTACGGACATGTTGGAAGTCAAGTGAATTCTAATAGCGTGCACATTTTAGTAAAATTATTGGAAAAAAAAACTTTATGCGATTGAAAAAAAATTCTTATTCTTTCAGAATCAAAATCTTTCCAGACACATTGTATTAATATTCGTAAGCTGTAACAGATTTCATCGCTTTAAATCACAAATAAACAGCATACGATAGAAATATTTTGCGTTAAAAAATATTTGTCTAAAAACTTTTGTAATAAAATTTAAATCAAATTATAAGAAAATTTTATGATTTTTTTTCCTTTTACAATAAAAAATATATAATTATTAAAAAAAAAACCGCCTGCTTATGGACATATTGAAATCCAAGCGAATTCTAGTATAATATATATATCTTCTATTTTCTTAGAAGCGACATTTACAAATCAATAGCTTTCAGAAATGGATTCAATAAAAGATATTGTTTATTTACTACTATTTATTATTCTGTAGCATGTACTTTATATTTTTCTGATAAATATTGGTATTGAAATATGTTTAATAGAAATTCGGTAATCAGTAAATATAAATAACTCATTAGGAACAAAATGCCAGAATACAGTCTTATTGACGAACGCATAATATATTATTTAATGAACAATATATAAGGCAATCAGAAAAACTGACTTAAAACTGTGTAACGTTTTTAAAATAAACTACAAAATAACCATTAACAAAAAAAAAATACTTCTTGACATGCCATGACAAGTCCCTAGTGGCGATAGTTTAATTTCTACTTCATGAGATATACGTCTATTCCGATGCCAGCGATAGTATCTCTTGGACATTATCTGTCACTAGCACGACCACTAGAATGCAGTTCAAATTACGGAATGGCCGGCCAATGTTCCGAATAGTTAACTCTACTTTTTTCATTCACTGTGACCATCAACACATTGCTCAGCTAATTCGGCGATAACCGTAACCAATAAGGCTGGGGGAGGGAATTATTCAAGTTAGTAGTATTAATAGAACCAGGGGAGATTAGGTGAACAATTGATGGACGGAACGCTAATGGGCAGAAAGGCAAAATCAATTACCGTCTTCAGTTTCGGCTCGCGTACGCATAGGGAGGCTAGGTGTACAGCAGGGGGTTGGATTAATTTGATGGGGGCGATATAATGAAACGCCTCGAATGAATTCGCGCGGTGCTCAGGTAATGTTCGTTTGACTTGTTTGTCTATCGGAAAAGTGCCACAGGTGTTTGCGATTCGCTGATGCGAAGGAAGTTTTCGGTAGTTTTGATGCTCTCCTGGATTAATTAGTAGTTGCAGAGAGATGATAACGTGCAGTGGTTGTCAGTTTATAAAGGATTGAGGAATTATTTTGTAGATACGGATAAAATAAACGATGCCGTGTGGACATGTGCGAAGTCTGTTCGGTACACACCGGCGCAAAAAGTTTCAAAACTATTTCCAATTAAAGTAATTAGTTTGCAAAAGCAGCTATCTGGAATATGGGTTTCGTCGTTGTGTAACAATATATCGCCTTTCAGAATATGTTTAAAATTATGTGAAAGTTTACTGAAACTCATTGATCAAAATCCTTTAAAATTGTATCTGATGCTTTTGTAAACAACTACAATATTGACTTCAAATTTTTAATTCATTATTAGTAATCTAGCAGCTTCAATAAAACTAATCAGACAAGTAATCAAACAGTAAGATATTAAATTCGAATCTGAAAATCTATGTATTCTGGCAAAATTTATCTGTCCAATTTTTGTAACTACTAGGAAGGGGCAATTAAAAGTTAAAGTTCATTTCTGAACCGGAGAAACTTCAAATTTACTTTCGATGAAAAAAATAAAATAAAGAAATAGATTATAAAGTTTATTTATCTGGTGAACGGCGATTCATTTATTTCCAATATTATTATATTCCACGTCAATGCTATAGATGATGTGTGAAATAATATTTTGCTGGTTACCTAAACATGCTAGACTGTGGGTCAATGACTAAATTGATTGTGCTACAATGGCAGTTTCTAATAATTTACAGCAACAGATCCGATGCAATGACTTGAAATGGATTTTAGTATAATAATACGAACTTAAGAATAAAACTTCCAATACTTTCTATAGGGGACAAGTCAAATGGAAACAAGACTATGATGAGTATAACGCAGAAGTTGGTAACGCAGGAATGTTCTTGAATAAAAGTGTCTTATGTTGGGAAACATGATGGTACAGAGTGAAGGTGCACCACTCGGTCATTTGTCTGTTAGACGTGCTTGAAATGAAGTCAATGAGTCGACATCGCTATGGAGACCTGGGCAGAGGATCCCCATGCTGTAGTGTATCAGAGAGTGAAACTCATGCCCGAATGTCTGTTGAGAAATACGAATAAACATGTCACATGTGTGTAAGTTTCAGTGAAATAAACGCTATCCGATAATCCCTTACACATATTAAATACAGTCCAGATATCTCTCTTTGTCATTTTCATATTTTTGAAGCTTCGAAGAAAGATATGCGTCACCCTACATTCATAAAATTGCCCACTTCATTTAATGAAGCTTTGTAACTGAAAGTATAAGTCCAGGTGTAATATTTCGACGAAGAGGTGCACATCATGGTACAATTACGATTATGTAGGCAACGCAAGCTTTTTTCAAAGAATGTATTAACCATCTTGTATTATAATGGTGAAAAACTATAATAAATATTGCAATTACTTTTAAATTTAATTTTTTTTTTTTTACTTTGGTTCGATCTGTCTCGTTTTTATTTGTCTGCCCCTTATATCATCAACTAAGTTGAAAATTGAGTATTAAATAAATCTGTATAGAAATGAGAAGAGGATGACTTATGGAAAAAAAAAGACATTTGGGCAAGCTTAATCTGATTTCAAATTTCTTTTCGACAAAATGTCATTGTGCCTAAATCCATTAAGAATTTACGTAACTATATATTATGGCAGTATTACACAGCCCAATCAAATCGTAAGGATTGTTTTAAATCATCAGTTAAAAACAAGCTTCCGCTTTATTTTTATTATTTATTTTGTTTTCTTGTCTGCGGAGGGTAGAGGGGATAATGAAATCATCGTGATTTTTTTTAAGGAACGTAATAATGTTCATATTTTATTTTTAAAAGCCTTAATTTAGTATTATTTTTAAAGTATAACTTATAATTTTCTTAATCCACTTTTCAAAAACAGACTTTGGCATTTTTTTTAAACCCAACAACATTGACATACATACAAAAAAAATGCATTAAGTAATAAATAAGTATTTAGATATATAGAAGTTATGTTTATTATAATCTGATGCTTATTTTCAGATAACGAATACTACAGAGAAAAGCACAAGATAAGATTGCATCTTACTAGTCATCAGTGAACCATGGTAAAAAGTGGTAAATCAAAGAGCTCGCAAGAAAAGAGCTGAATTTTACAAACTATCAAGATTGGAAGAAAATTAAGGAACAAGTATAAAGAAAAAAAAATCTTTCTACGATTCAATTAATCTTACAATGTGGCGTCTATACAGTTGGCAACACATTTTTATTTCCATTAAAAAAACTTCACATGACTGTTGTAAAGAGCATACAAAAATGTTTGGGAATCATGTGTTAAATTGTTTTTTTTTTTCATAACAGTTTATAGAAATGACCTATACAGGCAATAGCTATTACTAGAATTAAATTAGAAACTTGGGGAAATACCAAGACGGCTATTGTATGAATAGTTGTACAATTTAAAATATTTCCAATATTTTTTTTCTTTTTTTACATCGTAAAAAAATATATTTGCTAGAAGAAACTGACTTTTATAACAGAAATGTTATAATACTTTTTGTGTCACTGAGACATTGTTTAATACATAATGTTGCCATTTGACAAGTCTTATTTTTTTTTAATTTCATGAAAAAAGAATTTAAATGTTATCATCACTTTCCTAAATTATATGCAGGTATGCAAAATATAATTTTTTGTAAAAAAAATTTGTTAGTCATGCATTTTAGAGATAAATAACTACACTATCTGTCAAGAATGTACTATCATATTCACCTATCATCAATAGATTACTTGAAGTGTTTATGGATTACATGCAATTTTAGTAATGAATTATAGCATCTGTGAAACATTTTATTTTATAAGTATGACAAGAGATAACCAGATGTAGGTAATTACGTAGATATGGGCATTTAGGGGTTAAAATTACGAAAAATATTACGCGACCTATTAGAAGTGTCGTTTAAAAATTGTTTAAAAAAATAATACAGAATATTTCGACCAATTCTAGAAAAATCAATCAAAACAGCTATAAAAATTTACAATAACGTTTATCATTTTTTGAAACGTTTAGCGGTTAATTGTATCGACTCCTTCGGAAAATGCGTAACTAAATAGCTTATTACTCTTGACGAATATCCACATTATAATACAAATAATACTTTTTCCATGACGATATACTAGTCAAAAACAATTAACTGGTTAACTGAAAGCGAACCGATCATTCTCTACTTACAATAGATTAGATATTCATAGTCACCAAATACTTAATAAGTTCAAAACCGCACAGTTCTTAAAGCAATAATAAATAAGTAACCAACCAAATTACCATCCACCAAACACGAAAAATGAGTCACTTTAGCTAGAAGCATAACCTGCAATACTTCAGAAATCGAAGTAAACATTTCCAGTGGCCACCACATTATCGTAAGCAATTTATGCGACCAAAGATATAAATCTCTCGCAGTCGTCACCGTCGTAATTGTTAAATTTGAAGCGGTGAATTCCACGTACTTTCCGAAAATGCCTCAGTGCTAAGTGGTAGTTAAGCTAACGGCTATGGTCTCACTCTACAACGGGCAATTGCACCAGTCACAATATAGAGGGCGGTGGGTGATTTAGAGCTGCAAAATAACGTTTGTCGAATCTTTTGGCGTAAAGGTAAAATGAATAGTTCTGTTGTTACGAAAAATGACGAAAATGAGCATATATTTTAAAGATAAGATTAAAAAAATATTTTACCATGTAATCGAATTTTCGTGATACATTATTACTTAATATACTGGATTAAAAAATTATCAATGAATGGTTAACTATTCAATAAAAATCAAATTTGGGGGAAGAAGAGTTCTTAAAGAAAGAAATATGATATATTAGCAAAAATTACAGAACAAAATAAATTAAGACCGAAGCAGTAGAAAAGCATTAGCAGTTGGATTAGACTAGGAATATTTTAAATTTCTGTTGGTGATTGACATAGCTCGTGACATAGTTGAGTGATATCCAATTGTATATTATGCCATTGAATCTATAATTCCTCAGGCAACTTTATATTATATATATATATATATATATATATATTAATTACTATTGGGAAACATAAATTGTTGATTTTAGAAACAATCAATTTTAAGGTTTGAAAATCACTTTTCAGCCTATAATTTCAATAATTGCAAGTATCGAAAACTTTTAAATACTGTGGTTGTTTTACTAAATAAGGTGCTAATTTCGTTAATTGGACTTATTTTATAACTGCTATCTTAAGAAAATTATAACGAAATGAAATTTTTTCCTCCCCATTTTAACTTAATAGAGCCTTTAAAAAACTCGTTCGAGTTTCGTTCTAGCAACATATTCCAAGTCAGTTAAAATGCAAAAGAAGTTACTCTAGCTCTCCTGTTCACAAGATAACATGGGCAAAACATTATTCGCAATATATATAAACTTCTAAATGTAGAGTGGTTTGGGGTTCTAGAGGCCATGGTTGCTGAAGAATTGACGAAATGTTCCCCAAGTCTTATCTTGAGAACCATTGCAGTAGTTAGCCTTCCTATAGGAATCTACCAAAAAAATCCATTTTGATTCATAAATGAAATTTTCTCATTAAATTGTTGCTATTGGTTATATCCAGGGCCAAACTCGCAACGTTAGGGTTCGTAGCCACGTAAAATAACCCCTAAAAAAAAGGGATCATATTTGTACGGAGATTGTTATTTGGCTTAATAAGATATCGCTACGCAATCATCATCAGGCCAAACATAGTGCCATCTATTGGATATTGGACTCTGAGAAAAACATTGTCATGGAATATAACATTATAAACTATGTTAGTAATATGTAGCACTGAAAAAAACTTCCTTATTTTCTCAGATAAATTCATAATATGGAAAGAATTATCGGATGTACAGTATATCTAAACAGAAAATTTTTCGAGCTTCACTATCTAAGTAAAACGAAGAAAAGGTCCCTTTCAAAAATGTGAATCAATCAATGAAATTATTCATCTTTCAGCAATGAATAAGAATTAATTAATTAATCTAATTATCACTTCATTAAAGGGCAAAGCCTCATTACTTCACAATCAAAATTCAGGCGTTTCCAAAATTCTTCAAATAATCCAATTCTTTACGTAATTTATACTCGACAACAGAGTATGATATAGGCATTAAAATGAACGATATTAATAGTCAGAACAAACTCGCTGGTTTCAGTTTACTTTTAACAACAGGAACACCTCCCTTCGAACACGTTCCAAAAGTAGACTTAAAGCTTAAAGTTTCTTAAAAATGAAACTATCTTCAGCAAATATTAATCGCCGAAGGAAGGAAGAGCGGAAAATTATGAGTTAATGCGGGAAAGGGCCGAAATTAAAATCGTTGATTAATAGCTTCGTGCTCTCAAAACAGTTTTCTTACTTTTGGTACCGATTAATTTTAATGCTAATTACTCGCTTAACGTAAGCCTCCTAATTACTCACGTATAGTCTTTAAAAGATGTTTCTTACTTTGTGTGTATATTATTTTCCTTTTACTTATTCGCCACCTTCCAAGTTAAAATTCACTGCGAGAGTTAAAAGTTTCATATTGATAGGCACAGAAACACAAGGTGTGCCGGTTCTCAGGAAAAGCATCACTTCCGCTGCTATAGATAAAGAGTTTCCTTGTGATAATCGATGGAGTTATGGATAACAGCTTGTTTTTATTTATACTGTGAATTCCTTTTAGTGAAATGTGTGAAAGATATTTCGTAGATTGTTGCACATAACATCAAGTTCGGCTCAATGGAGATGATCGTATTTCAAAAATGAAATTGTATAGATAATCTCCGAGGAAATTTTCCGTTTAATGATTCCGATCAAAATAAGTAAGAATAGTTCTGAAACCTTAATTTTCTGAAGGATTTGATTTCTAATACTGATACGCAAATATATTAGGTTTACCTAAATAAATGTAATGGAAATCTTTTGTAAAAATTCAACAAAATATATTCGACTCTTCCAGCTAAACAATTTCATCTTAAAAATGGATAAAGATAATAGCTAGATATGTGTGTGTTTTAATTTTGTGAATTCTTTCCTATGAAGTGTGAGAAAAATATTTCGTAGATTATTGTACAGAACATTATGTTCGGCTCAATGGATACGATCATATTTCAAAAAGGAAATTGTATAGGTATACAAGAGGAAATTTTCCGTTTAGTGATTCCGATAACAATAGAGAAGAGTAGTTCCGAAAGTTTTCAATTTACTTTGATTTCTAATATTAATAAGAAAAAGTTTTTTAATTGAAAATATATAATTTTAATTCTTTTGGTAAAATCTAATAGCATCAATTCGGTGCTTCTAGGTAAAGGGTTTCACCGTAATAACAAATAAAGTTTTGTTTTTATTTCTTTTGTGAATTGATTCCCGTTAAATGTATGAAAAATATTTCATATATTGTTGCACAGTTCATCATGTTCGTCTAAAGGGAGACTACCGTATTTCAAAAATCAAATTGTAAAGATAATCTCCGAAGAAATTTTCCTATTCAGATAACAATGGATAACCCCAATTCTGAAACCTTAATTTCCTGACAGCTTTGATTTCTAAAATTGGCAGGAAAATATTATGCTTGGTTAAAAATATATAATGAGAATCTTCCGGAAAAATCCAACAGCATACATTCGATCTTCTAGATAAAGACTTTCATTATAATTAGAAACAACATTTTTTATTTTTTGTGGGGGGAGGGCGGATTTTTCCAGCGAAATGCGTGAAAAATGATTTATAGAATATTATATAAACATTAGTAAAAAAGTAATTAAATAGCTAATCTTAGACAAAATCATCCGTTTAACAATTCCGATAACGGGATTAGAGTTGCCAAGAAATAATTCTTTGATGATTTTGATTTCTAATTCTGATGAATAAAAAAAGAAACCTTGATTAAACACATGTGATAATCAAAAACATATATTAAAGAATGAAAATCTTTTCGAAAAATTCAGTAAATCTGCGATGCTATTTCCAGAGAATGAAAACAAAGTACTCGATTTCATATTATGATAGTTAAAGTGTTAATATGATATTATATTAAATTGCAAAAAGTATGAAACAAAAATTCCCCAAAAAATACATAGCAGTACTTTTTTTAAAGACTTAATTTCAGATTATATTGCTGTTTGAAAGAAGTTAAATTTTCACAAAATATGAAAAACAATCTAACTACAATGCCCATTCTTTTTTTAATCATTTAAAAAAAAATCATTTTGTTTAAAGTAATTATTTGAACTAATACATAAATTTAAAAACCTGAATATTTTTCAATAATAAGGATACTTTTAAAAAGAATGCAGATAAAACCAGAAGTATTTATTCAGAACCTTTAAATGTGTTGAAAAGGTTTTCTTATTAAGATAAAATACACTTATTTATTTCGGAAATCGAACCACTAAAACCTTAGAGATTTCTTGCGTAAAGCTGCTGAAGTATTCTCGGTACTTAAGAATACCAGTAGACGAAAATAGTACCGATATCAAGATAAAACACCAAATCCCAAATCTTCAACATTCACCATAAGGTCCTCGATCAATCTCAATCACCGTTCGGCTTTTTCCGTAAAAACAATAACAAAATAGTCGATTGCAAAAATCACAACAACAACAGCAGCAGCAGCAAGGGCGGCAACTTGTACAAACTCAAGACACAAACATTTTGTTCGAGGAAGACACATGGCAAAGAAATGCCTCATCGGTCGTTATCGAAAATAGTTCCTCCAAAACTCCCTAAACGAACTTTTGGGCTCGAAGGCAAATTTATCGACTGAGAATTGCAGATGGTGCTCTCCAGGGGGATCGATCTTCCAGAGGCCTACAGTTTAAGAAGAAGGGGTGGGAGTGTTGATGATACTGTTCGATCATCCAATCTGCCATCCAAGCAGGGCTGTGACCCAAAAGTTTTGTTTTGGTGCAGCAACATTGTTTGTCAGTCCCCAGGCGGAAGATTGCTTAACCATTCAATGAAGAAGCAGGCAGCAGACGCTAGCTAATAGAGCTGTCAAACAAATAACTTAGATAATTCTGCGAAAAAGATCATCGATCGCTTGGTAAACATAACTGCAGCAATTTCAATGTTAATATTCAGCTATGATTGGTATGCTTTATAGATATGTACGGAGAAACAATATTTTAATTAATGGGAATTTTAATGATAAGCGTAGCTAATTTGAATTAATGCTAAATATTCTAACACTGGAATACCATCGTTAAATATATGTTAAAGTCAATTTGAATTTAATTTATACGTATTGTTGTTATTCGATTTTATTTTTCATATTAAATTTGATCAAAATTTAATATAAAAATTCGTTAATTATTAGGAAAAACAATTTGTATTTGCATTTATAGAATGTCGAGTTTCAGCTTTTAATTCTAAACTTAATTATAATCTGGTAAAAAAATAGATCCCATTATCATGGCTGCCATATAGTGTGGATCAACCTATGTAATTTCACATGAAAAATGCAATTAGAATTTTTTCCCAGGAAATGCCCGAAAGCAATGTATAAACAAATATAAATACCTATTAATATCCACCATTGCATAAATAATCCATAAAATAATTTAAACTTTGAAATTACGGGAGCCATTATTTTGACGGGTCATCTCATAAAGAGATATGTTATAGATACAATGGAAATCAAAAAGGTCAATTGAAAATTTGATAAGAATATGTAATTGTTCTTATATTTCACTAAAAGCCATTATAAAGCTCAGAACAATACATAAACTATTGTATATCAAAAATTTTAAACATAAAATTTGAACAACGGCAAAATGATGGCCTGGGTAGTTCTAGTGTTAAAATATAAAATACATTCTGATTAAGTGCTGTACTTAATTCCATTAAGTTGTGCCATAAAAGTTATGAAATTTTTTAAAAATTTTAACACATTATGGAATTTTTTCCAGTTTGTACACAATATTGCATTTCCCCCTATATTTCGAGTGTGCATTAACGCATGGCATTGGAGTAAAATAGTTGCGAAATTTCAAAAATTTTCGTGAATTTTGCAGTTTTATTGAATCTATCGTGCGACTCTTGGCGAGTGTTTTGGCAATTAATTCTTGGAATTGGGTCAAAAATATCTGAAAATAGAATTCGTCTTTAAAATTCGTTTTCTTCTTCGGATTGAACAAAAATTTGACCTATAACTACACTTATAATAATAAAATCATATCAAATTTGTGTAACTAAATAATTTCATTTTCGAGCAATTGCGTTTATGTGTTTCTAAAAGCACAAAACGACAGAAAAGAAAGGGGTCAATAGTATCCAAAATAGAAATTCTGCTTTTGACTCGTTTTTCATAATCGACTGAAATAATAAATTGAAATACAACTTCATTTGAGCTTACAAAATGCTAAATTTAATTAATTTAGATTCTTTAAAATTTTGAATTATCTGAATAATTAATGTTTCTGAAATTACAGATTGAGACAGTTAAATCCTAGATCAATTTGAGACAAAATTTGAATTTGAGAGGCATCTACTCAAAAAATGTTAAATTTGTGTACCGAATTATATCAATATCAAATGTCATTCTTCTAAATCAAAACGTTTTTGAGTTGTCTTTGTCACAGGCAAACAGACAGATATTTGCCTAAAATGTGTTTTCCGGATTCAAGGAGTCTAAAACGTCGAAATCTCGGACTGGTCGAAATCTTGAGTTCAAAGTTTTTATAATTATATATTTTAATATACGAAAAAGTTTAAAAAAATTAGAAATAAGTTTTCTATAAGAAATTTAGAAAAGGTGTGGATGTTAATGCGATATTAGATTTTACATCTTTTCTGCCAATTTGGCGCATGTGGAAAATTTCAAATGCATCTGACATGATAAGATATATAGATCTCGCAATTCAAATGCAGATAGTAGTTACACCACATCTTGAAAAGCCAAGTAAAGTAATCTCCATCGAGTTAAAATAAGCTGAAAAATTTCCCGACCTGCTTAAAGTGAGTTTTATTTATTTATTATTTTTGTAATTATATTATGGCTTGATATACATTTTTGAATCAGGAAAAAGTTTATTTTCAAACTTATTTTTTGATATTTCTTAATCATCACTTTTTCTTAAATCAGAAAATCTCCGAAAATCCCAGTTCAAAATTTGTCAATCCTAGGTTTAATAAAATAAAGAAGAAGTGGCAAATTTCCATACAGCAACGCATAAGAATTAACAAACTAAGTAAATACATATAAGAAATGGTGGGTTTAATTTCAGTAAGTAGATCGATTATTTTTTACTAGCACTTACTAACTATCTAATTCCCTTCTTACTAAAAATAAATTTAGCAGTGATGTATTTGTTATGTATCAAAAGAATTAAAACAGATTGTATTACTTTTAAATTAAAAGCTATATAAAACTTTTAATAAGCGACTGTAAAAATATCGCAGACGCTTCTTTCACTTTTTAAAATACGAATAAATAACCGTTACTTTCATTTTCATTTTTTCAAGATGAAGAATGAAATCTTTCAGCCTTTTCTGAATTTCTAACTAATTATTTTAGAAACTGTTAGTGTAATAAAAATAACAATCAGATTTGTTAATTTAATTATTCAAATTGATAGCCTAAAA
>JAPMOQ010062675.1:142453-156684 GCA_026543055.1 Argiope trifasciata
TATATATATATATATATATATATATATATATATATATATATATATATATATATATACCTGAATTACTTGTTCATTACATCAAAAGGAGGGTTTCATCTTTGATTTGCCTTCTTAACTGAATTCATATTTTTGCTTCACATGCGTACCAATAAAATTAAAATACTAAGGCATATTTAAAATCAATTCATAATTCTTCCGTCGAGGATTTTGAACCCAAGGTTTTAATTAAATTTTAAATCAATAAACTATTTTAAATGTCTGTAATGCAAATACTGAGAATTCGTCAAAGGAAATTAACATAAAGGATTTCCAAGAAATATTTACGTATTTAAAAAATATATATATTTAATTTCGATGAAATGCAATAATATATACAATGAATAAGTTTAAAAATAATAATTTTACATTACTTGAAACAATGAATGGAAGTCTTGTTTTAGTTATATTGCAATACAACAGATGGCGCTGCTAAATTTTATTTACAGTGTTTGTAAACACCCGCGAAATACGACGTTTAGTAAGTTACCTAAATGTTTTACAGTAAATGGTAGTTGTAATTCTTGTATTGTCACAGATCTATTATAAAGGATTTAAATATTTTGACTCTAAACCATGCATTTTATAAGATTCCTTCACTAATAATTTCCTTTATTAAAAATTTAATTTTACATTTCAGCACATCATTAATATCTATTAAACATCATTCTAGATTGCTTTGTATCTACTTTTGTGTATAATATTATTGAAGCATATCCAGTTTTTATAAATATTTTAATAACAAAATGAATTAAATGATTATATATATGATCAATTATGTTTGCTATCGTGTTAATATTTCCAAAAATCTCATAATTATTTGTATCTAAATTTTTCTGTCTAAACCTATTTAACAACGAGGCATATAAACAACCTCTTGCAGACTCGCTTATCCTAGAAAATTATCTAGTCTGCTTCGTCTAAAATTGGTCATCATACAAATCACAAAATGGGAAATGACATGTTTTAGATATGTTTTTTAGAAAATTCATCATATTTATAAAAAGTACTGTAGTAAATATAAAATTTATTAAAATGTAGTTTTATTTTAAAATATTTTTTCACCAAAAAAAAAGTTACCAATAGATTTTGAGTTGAACATTTTTTACCTATATGGTTAAATAAATGGAAACATCACGTCTGCTATTACTACAACTGACTTAAACCTGCTAAACGAATAAAAATTAATAATCAAACTAATAAACATAACATAATTTTTTTTAAGTTTTAAAAAATCGTTTTCATTAACTATGAATAAATGAAAAAACAGCGGTTGGTTTAAGGTTCTTACACAATATTAGTAAACCTCTCCCACATCTTTTATCTCGCTATTTTTGAAAACGATATTAAATTGATTTTATTTTTAATTTCTTATTAACCATATAACTAATAAATACTAAAAAGCTAAAATAATAAATATTTAATTCCTGGTTATTTTCAAGAAAAATAATTTCGGATACAAACAATCTAATTTAGATTTTGAATTGTATTAAATTTGAAACTAATTTTAGTTTAAAATTTGAATTATTTTAAAACAAATTAGTAAAAATAATGGCAAAACATTTAAAGACATCAAGGTTTATCAAGTTTAAAAGAAGCAAACTTGAACTTGGGTACAAACGTACTGTTATTAAATTTTGTTAATAATATTTTGTAAGAATTATCAATATTACATATATAGAAAATTTCAAAAAATTAATTAAGAATTCTATTATAATAATGCTCCTAAATTATATTTTAAAAAAACTATAAATTCTAAGGAGCAATGCCGGTAAATTTCATTTCTCTCTAAATACGGATACAAAAATACTAATATCCCAAATTAATTTGGATCACCTTGGTAACTGCCCTCTTTACCTATTTATTAAACCGGCCGCCTGCATCAAAATATAATTAAATTGTATAAAAAGTTTCAAATAAATTCTGGGCACCTAGGAAGCTGCCTATATTACCAGTAATGGAAGAGGGAACGAATAAAATATAATTGTTATTATTATTAATATAATTATAATATTTTGATACTTTACTAAAGTATCAAAATATTATTAAATCATGTAAATAATCTCAAATAAACATGGGACGCCTAGGCAGCAGCCTATTTTACCAGCTCCAACTAACTTTACCAATCTGGTGATCGCCAAACAAACGCTGGGCACCTAGGCAGCTGCCTACTTTACCAACTTCAACCCATTTTACCAATCTAGCCATCGCAAAACAATAGCAATGCAAAAGGGAAAAAATAAAACATAATTACTATTTAATAATGCATCAATATATTATTAAATTATGTAAAGAGTTCTTCATTTTACTTCCGACAGTATAATCGATGTTTAGTTATGCTATGACATAAAAAGTCGTAGATAAATATTTAGATGTTCATACCCCGATATTAGCAAAACATACAATGGGAATAACATAAACAGGAAATGACTTAACGATCTTAAGGAGGGGCAGATGGGATAGCGTTATTCAAGCATACGACATTAATTCTAGGATAGCCTATGTCAATATTTGTTTGCTGAGTTCAAAATGTCAATCCATGACAAATTTTTCTTTCTATATTGATCTTAGTTTAATATGTTTCTATAAAAACAAACATTCCGCCGGGAAAAAAAGAGTAACGAGTTTAAAAGTAAACAGTCGGGAAAAAAATATTTGATGGAACATTTATTTCAATAGCGCCTTTGAGCAGATTCTTGATTCACTGTTGACTAGGGATTTGAAATAAAAGAATGGGGAAAAAATAAAAGGCATGTAAGCAACGAATATCCTCATAATAGAGATAAAATTAATATCAGTAAACTGTGATTATTAGGGTTTTAAATTATTAATTCTTAGTTTTTTTTTCTCATTAGAGAATTAACAAACATAGCTACATAATTCATCAGCCATTTTATTAAATAATTTTTTATACTTCTTTTCAATTTATGATAAATTTATATTATGTTTAAATCGATGAAATATCGATGTATAATGCATCTATATATAATTTAATAAAGAACGGTTCACTATGAGATTGAAAAGTAATAAGTAGGCATTATTTTTGCTTATTCGCTCTCGCAGTTTTATAAAATACATTTACATTTATAGAACGAAG
Source organism: Argiope trifasciata (assembly GCA_026543055.1). Lineage (NCBI taxonomy): Eukaryota > Metazoa > Arthropoda > Arachnida > Araneae > Araneidae > Argiope > Argiope trifasciata. The sequence goes on from JAPMOQ010062675.1 coordinate 145,587, forward strand.
TGTTTAAAATGTCTGCTCTATAGAACGGAATATTAGAGCCTGAATTACTAAAATTAAGAAAATGTTTAAAATGTATGTTCCATAGAACAGAATATTAGAACTTGAATCACCAAAATTATCTCAAATATACTTACAAAAGTAAAATTAGGCATATGGAAGTAATTTCAATTAAAATTTTGATTAAAAATCAAGAGAAATTTTGGAAGTTTTGTATACCATAACTCTAGAAATATCACATCACAAATTTAATTGTTAAACCATTTTAAATTATTAAAAAAATGTTTTGTTAATAATTAATTGGCAATATCATTTTCTCCCTGTATTTTCAAAATGATTGATAATTGCTTGGATTTTTTTAAAAAAACAGATTTCATTTGTGCAATGAAATTAAACCGTTTTCAATGTTTAATCATGAAATTTCCCTAAATTCTTGAAAGATGAGGGAGAAAGATATTTCTAACTATCTGCGCCTTTTACGAACGATCAAAAATTGAAAATATTTTGAAATTGAAACCAAAACACAAATTGTAATTAGAATACCTAAACACTTAAGTTCTGACGACCCAATTTATAGCCTTGTTTTATACCGATAGATAATGAGTTTAGTTTAAAAACATTAACGCTCGGCTTTAAAGCAACATTAGGGCTATTTGGGGATGGATATCGTAATTTTGAACAGCTGTCAAAAGATGAGGACGATACCTAAGTTGGAACCACCTCTCCATTCCACAACAGAGGGAAGACGTTTGGCTCGGACGGATTTAGCTTGCACCAGACACGACGGTTCTTCGGTAAAATCGGATCGCTAACCTGAAACCCTCCGGTTTCGAAACCGAGACCTTTCGACCGAGACAATGAATAACAAAAATTAGGTATTTTATTTAAAATAAGACCTATCCAGTACGTTTGGCGAACTAATTGGTAGCCAAAGATGGTTAACATCGCATAAGATGTGTTTTGATTTCGAACATTTCATAACAAGAGAGGTAATAAAAGTAATTGTCATCCACATAAACTGAAATTAAATTTTCGAAATAGAATGGACAGCAATTACAATAGATTTCAAATACTGATAATATGAACTCAAACTGAACGACAATAATCTTAAATTGCAATGATGTGTACATAATTTGCTAACTATACCACACTAGTTCTTTTTTAAAACATCAGTTTTTTAAACTTCACATTTTGCTTCAAAGAAGAGAGTTTCAAAGTGCTGTACTTTGAAGCATATAATATCTGAAACAGCTTTTTTAAGATATCTGACAGTATTCGGAACCGTTTTAAATCTAAAAGTAGTGTTGAAATTCACACACTATATAAGCTAAAAAAATATCTTTTGAAAAACGAAAGCACGCTAAATAAAATCTGAAAGCGATTTGGAATATTTTAATGCAACATTTTCAGGTTTAAGAGGAATTTTTTTTAAACACTATTTCGAAACTGAAAATACGAAATTTTCTGAAAACATTTGTTCAGTATCTTCAAAACAATTTTTTTAACACGTTCACTGCCACTACCCACGCTTGATATCAGGACCATTTATCTAATTAGATGACCCCTTCTTTGCTATCTTTTAACTGTAGTAGAGAAGGTGTCATCTAATAACATAGATGGTTTGATACAATTATATATTATTTGTAACGCATAAGCGCGTCAGTGGCAGTGAATGTGTTAACATTCTAACTTTAAACCTCTCTTCTCTGCTCACGTGATGCTTCCAATGCCTCATCAAAACATTTGTACAGAATACGATTGAAAAACATGTTGTCACAAAGGTTCTATTATTTTCGGTCTTTCTTGGTATCATATCAGAAACAATCATATTTGAAACATTTCATTTAGTAGAATTTAAATCCTTTAAAATATGCTTGGCTGTCAATATATTTAAATGTATTTATATTATAAACTTCTCACAATGAAAATATTCTTTTCTCGTGAGTGTTTTGTACTATTTTTATTAAAACATCCCGTTGGAAACGATTGTGATTTTTCACCTTTCAAAAAAATTATCTATTCTGCAAACCCTTTTTTATCATTTTTTTTCATTTTGAATTATTGTTTAATATTTTAGGAGTATTTTACAATAATATATTCTATGGTTGAAATGACAGACACTCAATTCATTTTCGTTCCTCATAATAAAAATTTATCAATACTTTTTTCTCCATGAATACTGACAATCGAGATTAGATGTTTCATTTTTCTACATTCAGTAGATTTAAGAAAAAAGTATGCTTTTAATAAAAGTTTAGAAATTTTGCTGCACTTATGAATAACCTTCTGGCTACACATTTCTTTAAAATCATTATTTAGTTGCGGTGTTTGGAAATGAGTTCAAGTGAACTGATGCTATATGTTACGCGATAATAGTAGAGTTTAATAAAAATTTGTAACCTTAATATTAAGCATTCTAAACTGCGAAAAACAAGGGGTGCAACAGAAAATGGACTGATTGACGACCCACAGAAATCGTGGAATACGTAGCTGAAGGGTTAACTTTAAAATTAAGAAATGGTGAAAAAAATTAACACGCATCTTTTAAATATTTCTACTGCTTCTAATGATATAACAGAAAATATATAGATGGAAAATCAATAAACAAAATAGCGTAAGGTCTCGAAAATAGTATATAATATGTAAACTAAGATTTAAAGTTCGAAAAAGATTTGGTGAGAAGTTCAATAAATTAAAAAAAAATTAGTTAAATTTTTAACAACTATTAAAATTTCCAAATCAACTAGTCTCGAAACATTGTTACTATTATCCAATATGAGAAAATTAACACACTAGATGAATTACATTTTGAGTTTCGTCCAATTCTGCATATGGACAAATAGCTCTTAGAGAAGCTAACAATCTATGTAATAAATTGATTTTATAAAAACAGTTTCAACATAACTTTTACAAAGTTTAAGATTCATAAATTTCCACCCCAACCCTATTTTAAATCCTTCCACAGAAAAATTCCTCATAAATAATTTGCGTATTTTCCTCAGGAATAAAATCTCGTAATCTATAATTCAAAAATTTATCTATTCCCTACCCCATATCGAAACCCGATAGAAGTATTTTTGTTGCTTGAAAATCTTTGGGCAAGAATACGATGCACTCGCAGGACATCTTATTCTCCCTTCCCATTTCGAAGAAGACGAATCATCTTCCGTGGTGTTGACAGTTCCTCCAATACTTTCAATCCTTCTTTTCTCTGTGGTTCCGTTTCCTTTTTTTTATTATTATACTTTGTTCTCTTTTTTTACAGAGATAGGAGGAGGCAGAGCTCATTTCACTTTGGCTTCTTTTATTTTCTTATTCTTTTTTTTTATCAGCGATCCAGGCCAAAAGAAATGGTAGCATTCTTCTCGGGAATAGGAACAATCCTTTGTCCAAAAAAATACTCTCTGTCTATTCTTTTTTACTTTATAAGGAGGTATGGGCATAGAGCGTCTTCAGATTGCTTGGCAATAACAGGTGTTGCAAACATTTCTAGAATGATTTCCAGATTATTTTCTTTTAAATTATGATGCAGTAATATCTAATAGTTTTTCTCCCCAGTTAATAGAGTTAGTGACATTTTTTGCACGATTCTAAGTCATTCTTTTTCGGATATGAGAAGAGCAAAATCTTTAATTCACCTGTAATACCAAATCCCATTATGCTTTGTTTATTAAATAAATTAAAACGACTTCCCATCGCTTCCCAATATTCTTTTGAATTATTAGTTGATCAAAATATTTCACAAAAAAACATAATTGTGCAGATATTTCAACATTGCAGGTTTTTGTTTTGCTTTTATGTGTTTAGTAACACTAACTAAAAATTTTAATTTTTAAAAGATAATTAAGGTATTTCCTTTTTCTCAAATTCAACGCCAATTTCGATCAATTTTACTAGAAGGGCGTCCTATTTAAAAGCTATACAAAAAGGTTGATATTTTTCTTATTTTTTTCTGGGGGGGAGGGTTTTTTAATATTCTGAAGTAGTAAGATTACAAGGACAAAGCCTAAGGCTCTACACCAAATTTAAAGCATATATCCATAAATTGTATATCAATTCATTTAAATACAGCAACCCATCTAACTTTTGATTCAAAATTATAATAATTTTGATGCATAAATCTATAATTATGCCAAAGTCATTGCTAACTATTAAAAAAATATCGATCGGACATAATAAATTATGCTAAGCATCTCTTATATTCTTATATAAAGAAAATGATGTCCTCTCAACCTCCTTAAAAAAGCGAAGTTAAATAAGAAAATAGGTAAGAGGTTAAGTAAGCAAATAGATCAAGAGTTTAAAAAAATCTGTCTTTCATTCCTAATAAAAACAACCGTATCAAAATGAAATAGCATAAACAAAGCGTATAAACCAGCAACATTATATCCGGACTGCTGTTTCCTTAATAACGAAATCATTAAAATTTGACTTAAAAATTATTTTTTTAATTATAGAGTTAAATTTATTTTACCCCACAATAACTCAATACTTTTTTTATTATATAGACTCAAGATAGCTCAAAAAAGAAATCATTCATGATCTTAGTCACAAAATATAAATATAAAAAATGTAGATAGTATAAAATATTTTGAAAAGAAGTGCCATCTTCTCTAGAAATATTAGCTGCAACCATATATCCGAAAACATCTCTTCTCTTTCTCTTCGCCGAGAAAAAGTATCCAGCAAAAGAAAAATCAAAATAAGTAGGCCAAAATCCTCGAATTTTAAGCTCTATTCAGAACCGAATCCTATCTGCTTGGCGAACATTGCACCGGTGACGGCAGCAGACCATCCTTCAGAATCACGACAGGAACTGCCAAGTGGCAAGTTCGCGCGCTCATTTTCGATGCACACCCACGATCGTCGGGGTCCTCTGGAATTCCAAACTCCTGACAGACGGACTGACACGCTTGTAGAGAAAACTTATCCACAGACTGAGATAACCCGATAGGTCTCGAATACGTAATCAGTTCCCAGTGGATACCCTATAGGAAACCGGATACACCCCGCCCGGATACAATTTCAACGGCAGGACTCTAGGATGGGCCAGGATTACTCCTGCGCTTGAAGCCCTCGGGAGCACTAGCCCCCTTGAATACGAATATTAAGAACCGGGAACACATGAGGGGGGTGTCTACAAATAACAGGAATAAAGTGTGGCTGCAACCAAAATTTAAAAAGTGTTCCTAGTGGTATATTGATAGTTTGTATAAGGTAACAATAGACAAAAATATTATCAGTATCCAAAATAATTTAAATACGAATATTAAAAATCACACATCTCCATGACTATAAATAAAGGAAAACAGCCCACGAGATTGATTCATCCAGACACATTTAACATGTTGCATCCCGGAGAGCATTAGCGTTACATGTGGCAATTATAAATGATATAAATATTTACACTAATAGTATTATAGCTACAATAAAAAGAATAAAACTAGAATTAAATTAAAACATGAAATTGCATCTGTACCACTCATCTACTACATTCTTCTGTTTTATATGCCAGAAGAAGGAAAATACGTGAAATTTCATGTTGCACAGTTTTTAAATTGAAACTCTTAAAATATTTTTTAAGCACAAAATCTAATTTAAATAATAGCACTTCTAAAAAATGCCGAAGTTTTTTTTTAAAAAAATGGAGAAATAGTAGTACAGAAATAAAATTCCTTGATTACTAAGATCTTTTCTGTAAGATGACTGACCAAAGCCATCAGCTCAAATGACCTTTCTAGGATAAAACTTAAAATTTTATATTTTAATTTATTGAAACGTTTTTTTTTTCAATTCAAACTAAATTTTAATATGTATTTCTATAAACACAAGCGGAGAGAATCCGGGAAATTTATAACTTTTGAAAAAATGTCAATCATTGTGATTTTACCCTGGCAACTTATAACTGCAAAAATTTACGCAATGTGAAAATCAATAATTTTTCGAAGAATCCCATTCATGAACTTTTTTATTACCCATAATGATGATCATATTTTAATGTGTATTCAAGGTTGTCAAATAGTTAATTCACAAGCAAGCTGATTCGTATAAATGTAAAATATTTAAACCACTTTTAATTGCAAAGAAGTTAATTGTTCTAAGAAATTCATAATCAATCTAAAAGTTTCATAATTTTTTAATATTATCATAAATGTTTAGTTTAGTTATATTAAAGACCCTCTTTTAAAGCAATACTAATGCTATTTTGTAGCGAACTTCGTAATTTTGAGCCTCGGTCAAATGACGAGGACAACAATTCATCAGCACCTCCCTCTCCAAACCTGCATCGCACCAGAGAGAGAACGTTTTGCCCGGAAGGATTTAACATGCACCAAGCGGCGGTCCTACGACCTGTCCATTAGGCAGGCGAGCCACGCGTTCCCTCTTCGACCCCTCTTGAGGATTTCTGCGGTCCTTTGATGCTGTCGATTCCCTCGAAAATTAATCAGTAAAATGGGCAGCCATGAAGGCTCCCCAGAAAATCGCAAGAGGGGTCAAAGGGGGAACGCGTGGCACGTCTGAAGTTTCTCCGATCATGCGACCGCCGCTCCAAACCCACTTGTAGGATGGTTCTTCGATGGTATCGAGCCTTGAACCTGAAACCCTCCAGAGCCAAGACTTTAACAACAGGCCGACGCCAATTTTCATTAATAATGATTATTAAAAGATCTGTGTGAAATGAATTCTGCCAAATTTACAGCTTTTATTAATTATTAAAATTAATTCTAATCTTAATATACCCCCTCCTCTACCAAAATAACGTTATCCTACATATATTATATGTTCCTTTTAGTTATGTATTCACTGAAAAGTTTCTTTAAATTGTAAAATGAATGATTCCCTTATTTGAAGAAAAGACAATAAAGTATTTCTTAACTATACAATTCGTAATTAAAAACTCGCGAATATATATAGATTCCTTTTTTTAAAAATTTATTCTAATCTAAAATCTTCCGCTACCCCAAAATAACGTCATACTCCTCGTATCATCAATTCATTTTAGATATCCCATAGCCTATCGAAAAGAGTCTTTAAATTCTAAAATGAATAAACCTCAGTTGAACAAAAGGGGATAAACTGGCCGAAGAGCTCCAAAGCAGAGGAAAAAAAGATTGTAGCACAATGCTGTCTTTTCCAATCTGAGTGCTCATTCTAAAGGAAGAAAGAAAATGTAATTTTTTCTTTGAATCCGGCCGCTTGTCCCTCCGGGCCCTGCTTTCCCGGACGAGCCGGACTATTGTCTTGGGAGTTAGGGATTGGAAGAAGGGAGGTTACGCAACTGAGAGGCCCAGTTAGGTTATTATGCTGGGGAGAGATTTATTCTGCAATTGGCAGGCGAAAATACTCCCTGTCAAACCCAGACGCGGCCAACGGAATTCTTTAACTGTTTCTTATTTTCTAGGGAATTCAATATATGGGTTGTGTTTTGCCAACAGGGTTATCACTGGCCTTTTATTCGGTTAGTACAGATCAATGAAAGCAAATGTGGTTGTGCTGAACCACCTGTCATTATTCATCGTATCAGTTCAGAACTTTTCTTTCTGGATCAAATATGCCAATACATACGTGAAATTGCTTTTTCATGAACTTTCTTCGGAAATTAAATATGTGAGTTTGAAAAAAATAAACTTTTTGTTTGACTTGTGTAAGGTTATTGTTTCGAATTTATTTACTTGGGATATGTATTGGTAAAATTGATACACCAGTTCATAATGACAATATTATGATGTCATTTCAGGTTATAAAACAGCCATTATCTACCAAATCTGTTCAAAACTCTTCTTTGAACATCAAATACACCAATATCTACATGGAATTGCTTTTCCGTGAAATTTTTTTATGGAGAAAAAATGTGAGTTTGAGATATTTAAGCAAATTTATTGTGCGACTTGCCCAGAGATTATTAAATGTAAATAATTTTCGGAGAATGATAATGGTAAAATTGTAGTGAAACTTCATCATCACAATATTAGCATATTATTTCTGGTAAAATAAACACCTGCCATTATTCATGAAATTTTTTCAGAACTTTTTTGGGTGATTCAAAGTCGCTCCAAGCCAAACTCGGACACTAAAAGAGATATATTAATAGAATAAAAAATTGTAATTAAAAATGATAAGAAACAAAGTTAAATATATTTTAAATAGTACATTTATGGCATTTATAAAAAAATAACAAAAATTATAAATTAAATCATTTTAATCAGAAATTATAACCTAAAACAAAAAAAAAATGCACAAGCCAAGCACGGACAGATAGGATTTTGAAAACTAGTTAATTATTATTTTGCATGCAAGTCCTTGTTTTTTATGGTCGTTTTAAGACATTTAGGTGTAATTTACACAAATGTTTCATAAAAGTTTTCAATATTTTTTTTATTCTTGCTTTTTTAATTCATCTTTACGGGCAATGGCGTGTTCCCAGTTTTTTTCTGTAAGGTATCTCAATACGTTTTTGTTGAAATTTATATCAGGTCTTTAGAGTGGAGTGTCTATGAGGGGAGGACAATTATATAAAAACACACTTGATCATTATTTTTGTTGGATCATTGTTTTGGTAGAATCCTCAGTTGTTGCCAAGAAAAAGTTTTAGTATACATTATTTTAAGTTTTTCTTTAAAATGTCGAGATATACAATCTGACCCATTCCCCCTTCAATGAAATTCAGGGCGCCTTGGCTAGTAACTGAAAACGAGCCCCTGGCCATTTTCTATCCACCTACAGGCTTCATAACTGCTTTCAAATATCTTCTGTGCGAAATTCTTTCGATTTTCTTCAGACTTCAGTTCCAAAAATGACGAATTTGCTCTCAACAATAAATAAGAAATTTTTCCAAAAAGAAAAAAAAATCCTTGTTTCCACTTTCTTGTGAATTTAAATCCGTATTTTGCAAATTAAAGTCTTAGTATGATTTCGCTTACTTTTTTGGTTTTGTTTGGCTTTTCTTATAATGAAATCTGCCTTACAGAGCATTTTTTTATTGTTAATGGGCTAATTTTTTTTCCTAATTCTTTTACAGCTATAATAAATAAGTTTGGTGCTTAAACGAATCATTTGCTTTAACTTTTCTGATTAAATATTGATCATCAGCTCATTTGAAAATCTTATTGTGGGTTGTCTTAAACTTATCTATCATCAATTATTGATTTTGAAGCCTTTACTGACGTTTAATGACACTTGTAGGCAATCTGATATTTCTGGCGCGTACTTTCCATCATCAGCATGCTTAATAACAAATTTCCTTAACTCAGCGCTCATTTGGCTCATTCGTGTTGATATTTTAATTAAATTAAGATTTAATTCCATAGTAAATAAAAATAACACACTTAAAAAAGTATCTTGAAAAATTATAATGCTAACCGTAATTTTTAACCCTGGTTGTATTTATTTGGCGATTAATTGTGAGATGCCCTGTTAGTTGTTAATTTGTTTAATGGTGCACGAGCCAAAAGTAGGTTATACTGAGCCAATCATAGGGTTTGAGTTTATATCACGTGAGAGCGAGGAAGTCCAAGTTTGCCGACTCTTTTTAACAAATTTTACTTTTATGTCTAAATTTTTAATAGTAATTTATGAATTGACACAATTTGGTTTTGTTACCAGCTGTACAATAAATTAACTGCTGAAAAAAAATTTCACGTCCTTTCTAATTCCCTTTGGTTAAAATATTTTGACAAAAAAAATGTTTTTTTCCCTATGGTGCCCGATTTTGCAGCGACTGTACGCACATAAAATGGCTTTTTCTTGAAATTTTCTTAAAAAATAAATCTGTAAGCTTGAAATAATTAAGTAAAATTTTTGTACGACTTGTACAGAGTTTATTATATTGAAATAATTTTATTCGGATTTTATTTTGTAAAGTTGTTGGACAGTTTGCAAAGACAATGTTAAAATAGTTCATATTGTGAAAGAAATTATGCATCATTTTAAAAACTCTATCAATAATATGGTTCATTTTCTTATTTTATCGCTGCTTGTGTGATAGTTAAATTTCACAGACAAAATAATTTTTCCATTTGCATAAATTTCATTTGCCACTATTTCTCTAATTTTGAATAATTTTTCAAAAAGTACCACTTTTTAAATTAGTGCTTGGGCTTTTAAAACATTTAAAAATTATTCTATATATGCATCAGAAAAAGAATACATTTCATTTTATGGCCCACAATATTGAAATATAAGCCACGAAAGAATTTTTATTTATATAAAACCATATACTGAATTTGAATTCACAATATTTAGAATAATTTTCTTATTATTTAAAAATTACCATCCTCTCCTTAGCTTGTCTTAAAGTCTTCGTGTAAAAATCCAACTTCCTTAAAATATATATTTAAAGCGTAGTACTGCTTTCGTATCACGTTTTGAAAGGTAAGGTAAACACATTTTTCAGTGTACATCTTCGAATTCGCCTTTCAAAATGAATAATCGAGCGGAAAAATATTCTCCCTTTTGAGAAACTACACACCTGTGTTCTTCGGTTATATCGGAAACAGTAAGCAACCTTTTCAAAGTGAGACAACCGCATAACCACGAGAGGAATACAAAAATGATTCGCCAAAGAATGATCCGATATTCTTCTTTAGAAATCACCAATTTATATGATTATATGCGGAGACGATTTTTTAGAAATTCAAAGTAAATTTATATTCTATAAATGGAAGTATTAAAAGGTAATGTTTTAATCAAAATTTTTATTTTTAAAGAAGTCTATTAATGTTATAACTACAGTAGTTACAATGAAAACAAAACTTTTAAGATGTTAGGAAATACATTGCATAAATTATATTTTGAAATTCTTAAAAAAATAAATATTTAATTGATGCTGTAATAAAGGAATAATAATCAGTAAAGTATTTTCTATTTCGATTATCAAATGAGAAGTATCATTCCTCAATTAATATTATTTACAATACTTCATTTTAAAATTTTATTTAGCTAAACTGAAAATATATGGAAAAATTAATTCCAATTCTAATAAACGTAAAATTTGTTAACTTTACAAACATTCATTTTTTTCATTTTTTGCTTATTCATTTTCTATTAAACTTGACAGGGAATCTTTATATTTACATAAATTGAATGGGATACTAATCATTTC
>JAPMOQ010062675.1:156694-177914 GCA_026543055.1 Argiope trifasciata
TAGGGAATCTTTATATTTACATAAATTGAATGGGATACTAATCATTTTCCAAAACAATCACAATTTTCAGACAAATTGCTAAAACATTAATGAGATTTAAAACAGAAGTATTGCTTTCCAACGAATTCTAAAACTCTCCACGCTTTTGCACAAGCACTAGAATGGGTTTAATTCCTCAAAACAGGTGTGAGAGGAAAGAGGAATGAAGAAAAGATTTACATTTAACAATAAAGTAAACTCGAATTACCCGCAGACTAAATTAAAATAAAATAATAAAATCAGAAACGATACTCACAAGTGGTATTCACATATACGTAAAAAAATATTAAAGAGAGCGAGAGAGAATGAAACAATCTAATACGTGAAAATCAAAAAATGTAGAATTCCAGAAATATGCTCATTCGATCGCGTCTCACCTTTTAGTTAGAAACAATCTTCGAAAAGTGGTCGTCTCAGATAAAGAATTAATGAATGGCATGATATGTTTGATACAAATTTTGGATGAGTGATTGAGATTTGATAGCACATGATGATTGAGAGACACCATTATTTAAAATGCTAATATATTAGAGTGTGCTTTGATGAAACACTGCCAGGTGTAGTCAAGCGAGCTCCTGGTGACAATTCCCCTTAATAAACACAAATATTTGCCATTTCACAAGAATGTAGCCTCTCTCCATACATTGTATCAAATTCAAATTTTTACCTTCGCTATTTAGATTCTCCGTGGTCAATTTTACAAACAAAAAAAACCCATCCCTTTATCAATAAATCAGCTAATTACACAGGCGTGGATAGACATAGCACAAGTGGGCCCAGAGTACCAATCAAAGATAGTTTAAACTCTGAATATGGGTTGCATCAAACAGAATTTTATCAGCATTGCCTAATTATGTCCATTTTTATATATTACTATCAAATTTTCCGAGAAAATTTCAAACTAAAACACGCCTTTATACAAATGTAGAAAAGAGGTTATCGGTATTATAATTATTTCCGATAAACAAAAAAAAAGAAGCATTATTCCTCTGACTTCTCAATTTGTGAACCAAATTGCTTTTTCCCCATATTTTAAGACTATATATCTTGGAGAATAGAAAAATGCATTTGTTCTTTCTAGAAAATATTTTTATACAGATTTTTATCACGAGAAACTAAGCTACGAGAAAAACCAATTTCAGATGTTATCATCAAAAATATTTTTTTAATTAAAATTCAGTTGAATTACGTCTTATTTTTTATTGCGTAATATAAAAAACTAAAATGTATATAATTTAAGGTGGAGGTGGAATATTCTTCATATTAATTTTGCCCTATTGCCAAATGCCTTTTACGTTTATTAAGAATACGAATACAAAAGAAGAATTATTGTTGAAGAACACTTTTACAGAATTCTGAATCAACATTAAAAATTCAAAGCAGACAATTAGCAATTTGCAGAAAAATTAATAATTTGGCTTACTGATATGCATAAAGTTATCTATCATGTATTTTTTTCAAAAATCTTTGATTTAACTGATATCTATTTTAATTTTAAAAACAATTTCAGATGGCAAAATAATTGGTTTTTATAATATTTTACATAAAAAGAGATTTTACATTAAAAATATTATAATGAAAATAATGTAAATATAATCAACGTTCGTTGCATCCGTATAATATTAAAAAGAATAGTATAATAAATTAACATGTTATTTAAAAATCTAAGTGTTATAAAATCATGGAAGAGTGAAGTCAAAGATACATAGATATTGTCTCGTACGTGAAGTTAGCGTAGATGAACCGTGTAACTAAAGTCAAATATAACACTGATCAATCTGAACTCGAAACTTCATTACGGTATTGAGCCTTACATCTGTTTTTATCCACCAGACAAAATGACTCGAATCTTTCAGATTTAGAAAAGTACAGAAATTATAAGAACATTTTAGAACACAAGAGATATAAGAGAAAGTAAATCAATAACAAAACAATTGTTAGGCAATTCGCCTGCAATCAGATACGAACTCGTGGATTGTCATTTTCCGTTCATAGCATCATATCACTGAACGAATACTTGAAGTCGAATTCAAGTTTGAATGAATTTCATTACAATACAAGTATCAGTACAATATTAAAAAATACGCTATAATAAGTATATTATAAAAAGAATAATTAGTATATTAATAAAAAGAATCTAGATATTATAAATGGTGAAGTACTAGCAGATAATAGTAAAAAAAAAAAATATTCTTTAGCATTTGGAAAAGAATCTAACGTTCAAAGAAGGCGTAGGCACATAAAACGGAAAAACAACAATAAACGAATCCAAAAAAGAGCCAAGTCTGGATTTCATCACAAAGCCATGCCAACCACAGGAAATCTCTGATCTTTTTTGTAAACACACAATCCCCATCCTCTTAGTTCTTAAATGATAAAAATAAATAAAGTGAAACTCTCTCTCACCGCGGGAAAAGGGAACAGCAGAGTTATTCCCTGAGTAGTAAGACAAACATTTTCACGCGTCTTAATAATAAAGACGAAGGAATCGAAGATTTGGAAAAGCTCAGCTCTTAAGCTTCGGAAAGAATGCAGTTTCTGCATTATTAGAAATATTTTGGAAAACCAGAGACAGCTCAGAAAATATTTTATTATACAAAGATATATTTCTCAGTTGCTCTAAATTCGTAAAACGACATTCAAAATCGGAAGATTTGGAATAATAATCAAATAATTTGTTTTAAGGTGTTTTTACACTTAATTTTTTTTTTGTCAAAATCTGTATAAAGGACAATTTTTTCATATATATTATAAATATATAATTATTGGGATTGAATACTTTTACTATGATTAACTGGGTCCAACTGGACGTTTAGACGACAATTTGTTCATCAAAATAATTATAAATGTATATATAGTGATTGAGATTCAATCTTTTTACGAAATGATTATGAAATGACAGTTAAAGAACATTTTTTCATTGAAATTATTATAAATATATAATGATTGAGATTCAATTCCCTTACAATGATTATTTATAAGTAGGTCCGGGTGGACGATTAAAGAACAATTTTTTCATCACAATTATTATTAATATATAATGGTTTGGATTCAATCCTTTTACAATGATTCATTGTAAGAGGGTCCTGGTATTCGGTTTGGTTAGTCCATTAAGGATAATAAGGATTTAAATTGTGGTCAGATCAGTAATAAATTCGAGAGAAATCTGTTGGAATTCAGAAAAGGTCACATGAACTAGGTGCATCACACATTCTGCTGGTTTAGGCGTCTTTTGGCTGTGTTGTTAGAGAGGAAATCCTAGGTTATGATTGAAGTAGGTATAAATTACTTTTAAAGACAATACCAATTTAGCATACCCACTAGAATCACATGTTATATAACAATTTTTTATTCAAAATTATAATTATTAGGTTGTTCGGAAAGTAATTTCGTTTTTTCCTGACAAAGGATTTAATTGCATTTTTCGCACCCAATTTCATACTTAAACCGCAAAATCATTTTATGTTTTAAGAGCTGATATAGCAAGGCTTGAGTGTGAAAAAGTGCAGCTGATTCTTCGCAGTAGTTTTTGGATGGTGCCCTTTTAAATATGGAGAGCAATAAACAGCATTTTCGTCATTTTTTTCTTTTTTGCTATAAAAGGTAAAAATGCTGTTCAAGCCAGAAATAAATTAGCCAATATGTGTGGAGAAGATGTGTTAACAGTACATCAGTACCAGAACTGATTTGCAAAATTTTTCCTTCAAATGTGGAGGCCAAAAACCACCTCGATCAGTTTTTTTTTACAGCAAAGACCAAAACTTTTATGAGCGTGTAATCATGTTACTACCAAAAATATGGCAAAAGGTATTAGACCAGAATGGCAATTTTATAATTTAATAAATAATTTATTCATTAAACGAAAATTTCTTTTCATTTTGACAAAAAAATACGAAATGACTTTCCGAACAACCCAATACATCAGCAATTAAAACTAACTACTAATTTGTGAAAAGCTATTGGAAACCAAAATTATATCCATGTTTGGAGAAAAATACCACATTATTGTGTTTAAAAAAGACAACAATATACATAGAATATTAATATATATTAACCAGCCGGAGTGGTCTCCTCAAAACTTTCTCTCATACGCTATAATAAACTTGCAATGCCACAGAATGACTTGCTTGATATTGGCATATTGTAATATATTTTTTGACGTGAATTTAGCAATTTCACTGAATCTGTCGTGTTATCCTTGGCAAGTTTATTTGGGCGATTTAACAATAGCATGCCGTTAATAATATCCAAAAATAGAAGTTTCCTTTTAGACATGCTTTTCTCAGCCAATTAAAACATCTTGGTTTTTAGGGAACGTTTTTTGAATAGAGAATTGACTCGCGAAATTAGCGCTCTATTGGGAATAACAATTAAGGAAAAAATAGTCTTGAATATTTAAAAAAAAATTGCAAATATTACAATAAAGTTAAAAGAAACGAAATCGGAATTTGTTTAATAAGAAAACTCCACACAATTCCAACATCGCCCATAGAAAAAAAAATCATCTGCGGAATGCGAGAGGACAAACGGGTGGGTGAGTAGTAGGACAATAAAAAAGTGAAGAAAAGAAGAGCGGACACTGGCCGAACAAAAAAGTTTTAAACTGCTGAAAGGACTTAAACTGGTTTCTTAATCTTTTATCGGTCCAGGATGAAATTATAGGTCTCAAATAAGAGAGAAAGAACAAATGATCCCTATAGTATAATTAGAAATTTGATATTACTTTAATACCACGATAGTTGGATTTAAGAATGAAATATAAATATATAAGCTGGTATAAGAAATATGGTGTAAGTAAAAAATAAATACATCATAATGATATATATAATGTCCTTACAAAATTATAAAAATTTGTTCATCTGATTGAATTATCTTTGATCGATAAAAGCATGATATTACGATTCATACCTTTCCAGTCGCTTAGGTTTTTTTTCCTGTCAGTTTAGAACAAGAACTTTACCTAAAGAAATACTGTCTTTAGAGTTGCAGATATATAATGTCCATCAGAGGTCTATTGGGTTAAATCATGGCACCACAGAACAAAGAATTACATTTTATCCAATGGTCGATTATGTTCATTATTTATGTTTATGATAATGCTTTTAAACAGCAGTTTAGACATATGCATCAGTGAATAGATTAATCGTCGTAGTTCGGCTGATTGCCAATTTCCTCAGTGCGAATTGTATAAACAAATACCCCCTCGAAAAAATCTTCAGGAAAATAATCTATGCCCTCGTACCCATTGCTGGGAATAGATTGTTTCATTTCATTATCGTATTAAGCGAAACATCACACAATTCTACATACACTTAAGTCGCTATGACCAAAAGGTGGTGCCAAATATAATGTTTAAGAGAAAGAATACTTTCTTCTGAGCTGCAGAAATATAATGTCTATCGGTGGTCTGTTGAGTTCAGTAATTACACCGGAAAACGGAAGATTACATTTTGACCAGTAGTTGACGATTATGCTTTTAAGCTGAAGTTTAGACATGTGAATCATTCAAGGAATTAATCGTTGCAATTCTACTGATTGCTGGAGATTTCCTCAAATTGAATCAATAGACACTTCTCTCTGCCTCAAATTCCTTCAAGGAAAAAAAATATATGCCCCTATGTCCATTGCAGCTCATAGAATGCTTCATTTCATTGTTGAATAATAAGATATCGACATTACACGATTCTGCATGCGCCAAGATCGCTATAACCAAAAGAAGGTGCCAAATTTTCCCATATTATGATTGCATGATTCCATTCCCATATTATGAATAGAATTCATTCAATATTCAAAAACCAATTTGAATTAGGACTATCAAGAAAACAGAATAACTAATGACATGTTGAAGCAATTAACATGAGAGGATTTTAATACTTTTATTTCATGTAATGAGACAGCTTTGTTCATTCAAAAGGCTTTTTCTTCTAAAATTCGTTTTTTTCTTCGTTGCTTCTTTGTAAAATTTAATTTGTTCTACACTTCATAGCATTTTTCTTTGAAAAATCCAACTTCAAGTTTTAGAATATTGTTTTTTTTTTCTAAAGACCTTTGATGACTGGTTAGTTTGCACAGATTGAGTTTTAAACTATTATCATGCACATATCTTAATTTATCTTATTAATTTGATAAATCATAAAAACGTTAATTTAATTGAATCAATCTCTTACAAGTTATAAAGGGTGGAAATTAATATATGAAAGAAAAGCGTAAGATTAAATTTCGAATTAAATATTCATGTAAATCATTAAAAAATTTAATTTTAACTTCTGTAAAAGTAGTGATTCAATGTTTTGATGGAAGAGTTTGAACATAGCCTGAAAAACATTGTTACTGATTGTATATTGGGTCACTTCCAAAAAAATGTATCAAAAATACCTTTAAAAAATTATACGGAAATATTGAAATTAAAAAGATATTTTTGAATTTTTTAAAATAATATATTTTTTTTCTTTTAGCTTAGAATCAACTATTATCTTGAATTCATTTACAACTTCATTCCACGAACTGAAAGAAGATTTCGATAAAATGGTGAACACTTTTTGTAGCATATCGATTCATATTTTCTAGCTCTATTAATTAACGAAACGTCATACTAAGTACGTATGTAAAAATATCCTATGAAGCAATCAATAATGATGTTAAAGAAATTTTTTTACATTTTACAATTGCCTCTCGACCATAAATAACGATTTCTGTGCAACATACTTAAACTATTACATGTTTCAACATCTATCAATAAAAAAGGCTAGATTCAGCAGATCAGACAAATTTCATGATTGGTAAGTGAAAACTTAAGCATTTCTGTTCCAAATAGGTCTTAATTTATAATTGGTTATTATTAACGTATTTTGAAAAGAACTTCAAAATCGAAAAGAAAAAATCTTAATACTAAACTAAGATTTATTTAATTTTTTATAAAAATTTAAAAAAAAAAAATGTTCTATTCTTACCTTTATTTTTTTTATGAGAATTTAAAAATATGTTCTATCGTCAGCTCTATTTTTTCCAATAAAAATTTAAAAACATCTATGAAAGCTCTATTTAATCCTTATAAAAATTTAAAAACATCTATATTGTTTTATTTTATCTCTATTTAATTTATCGGACATCTGAAAATTTAAAAATATCTTTTGTAAGCTCTATTTTTTCATATAAAATTTAAAAATATATTGTAAGTTTTATTATTTTTTTTCTCCGAAAATTTAAAAATATATTGTAAGCTTTATTATTTTTTTCTCCGAAAATTTAAAAATATATTGTAAGCTTTATTATTTTTTTCTCCGAAAATTTAAAAATATGTATAATAACTATTTTTTCTTATGAATTTTTTTAAAATTCTATTGTAAGTTCTATTTTCTTCCTATGGAAATTTGAAAAAGTTTTATCGTTTGTTCTTTTTTTTCCAATAAAAATTCTCAAAAGCTCTATTGTAAGCTTTTTTCCCCCTATGAAAACTGCCTTACAAGAGAAGGTTTCATTTTCCGTTGAAATAGTTAATATACAGCTTTTATTCTTCGTCATAACGAAGATTTCACACTTCTTTGCTCAATGAATTTAAATATTTCTATTTATTTTAAACCATAATGCAATCATCTTACAATTATAACTTACTTAACCATGAAATTCAAAATAAGGCAGGCCAAAAAGTATAAACTCGAAAACATTCATACCTGAAAAGAAAAAAAGAGTGACATTTATTAATTTATTTTAACAAAAGCAAACAAAACAGTTTCATTTACGTGATCACAAAATATCAAATACCTATTAAAAATGATAAGCATACAGCAACTTAGATATTATTATTCTTAACTCACGCGATTTTTTAAAAGAATTTTTTTTTAAATTTACAAAAAATTCTAAAACTTTTCACAAGTTATTTCTGTATTCCTCGAAGCAAAAAATAAATGATGAATCTCTGCTCCAAACTATCGAACAGTGCAAAGCAAAGTTCAGGAATACATAATCCATCAAATCTGACAAGTTTTGACAAGAACACGTTTGCTTGAGAAAAGAGGGGCTGACAAGGTCTCGTTATTCATCTCACAAGAAAGAAAAAAGCATTTTAAATAGCACACCTTTACTTATTTTTACTGGAACAGTTTCTTGCATTTTAAACACGTAATAGTAGGTATATTCACTCGCCCAGTGATTACAATGTTGTGAATTCAATGGTGCTGAAAATGAATTATGAAAGTGAATTTTTTTTTAATTATTAATTTATTAATAATTATTATTACTATTCATCTTTGAAGACCAGTTGGTTCGTCATGGGTATTAGTTATTTCTAATCTCATTTATTTTGTTTAGATACATATTCATGTCCATGATACCCAGATACATGAGTGAATTGTTACACAATAAAAATACGTCCAAGATATTGTAAACAAATATTCTATTTGTATAATTTTAATTGCCTTACATGTGTTTTTTTACATCACTGACTTAAACCTTTCTAATGGAGATTAGTCCTATGACGTCATAGCATAATTAAGAGTATAAAAGTGCGATCATGTTTGTTTTATGTTTTGCAGTACCTTATTGACTGGAATGTTTTTCTATTTGACTAGTAAACAAAATAGTTTTTAAATTAGCATTCTTAATCTTTAGACAAATTAAAACTAACAGCACTATTCAATTTTAGATAAAATTAAGAAAATAGTTAGAATTTCAGACAAAAATATAACCTATTGTTAGAAAAAACGCAAAGTGTAAAAAAAAATTACGATTGCTAAATTGGTATGATTAAAAAGATAAAATTTTGAAATGGTGTAAAAAACTGTTTTATGCAATAATATAATCAAAATTTCAAAATAATATAATGTAATTTCAAAACATCGCTACACGCAGCACGTTCCCACTATCCAAGGGACATATAAGTCAAATCAATAGCTGTATGCCACATGATCTAATCTGTAGAGCGTATACAAACATACAAATTCGTCCTTCTCATGTTAGTAAAAAATTTTCATTCAAAATATGCAAAGGAAATGAACTGATAAATGAACCATAAGTGTATACATAAAATTCAAATGTGAATTATCTATTAAAAATATCAAATACTTCATTTCTTAATCGCTTTAAAATTCAGAATGTTAAAGAATAATGACGAATTTTTGCAATCCAAACATATGGAGCAAAAAGGAGTTAAAGATTTTTTTTTTAAAAATATTTTCCAATACAAAGGAAATACTTAAATTTTGAAAAATTTACAGTAAACCTGGCATTGACTGAGCATAGATATCACCAATGAAATCCTGTACTGAAATTCAGTATTTAAAATTCAATGCTCCGAGTAATAATTAAGAGTATACATAAAATTCAAATGTGAAATATCTATTATAAATATCACATATTTTGTTTCTTAATCACTTTAAAATTCAAAATGTCAAAAAATAATGACAATTTTCTTACATTCCAAATATGTGGAGCAAAAACGCATTGAAGATTTTTTTTAATTCATCTAATCTACAGTAAACTTGACATTGTTTGAACGTAGATATCACCAATGAAATTCTGAGCTGAAACTCAATACTTAAAATTCAATGTTCCGAGTGATAATTAAGAGTATATATAAAACACAAATGTGAAATATCTACTATAAATATCACATGTTTCGTTTCTTAACCACTTTAAAATTCAAAATGTCAAAAAAATAATGACAATTTTCGTAAATTCCAAACATGTGGAGCAAAAAGAATTGAAGTATTTTTTTTTTTCCAAAATAAACAAAATACTTTAATTCAGAAAAATCTGCAGAAAACTTGACATTGTTTGAACGTAGATATCAGCAATAAAATTCAATGCTGAAATTGACTGCTTAAAATCTTGTGGATGCAAGCAGCAATTTATGTCAAGAGCTCGCTTTCATAACTACACCATAAATAACCGTGCATTGCTTTCAAATCTACAACAGCATGATGGTTATTGCAGGCTAGAAATGTATCGCACAATTGATACAACCAACACATTCTAAATACGGAACTCCTCTGCATAGGATGCAGTTGAACGAGTTAATCTTTTTCCTTCTATTAGTGAAACACTAACAAGCTGATAAGCAGATTTTCCATGAAATAATTAATTAGAACATATAAAATTGTGTGATTGAACTTCGTGCAGTAAAAGTGATTCGAGGCATCGCATAACGAACTATTTGCACAAAACTAAGATGTATTTAATAGAATAATCACTTTATACTTTTTGGAAGTGATAAATCAAAACGATTTCTATAATAATTCGTTTATAAGATCATTTTAATATTTTATCTGGAAGGTAAAATTAATCCAGATAGCAATCAAAATAAAAGGTGATTATAATTTGTTCCACTTTGAAATGGTCATAAATGGAAAACTAAAGTATCAAATGTAGTCAAACTTTGCGATAGTTTAAAAAATGGCATGGGAATTTCTTTTCCAAAAATAATTTCAAAAATTCATTACCAAGTAAAAATGTCGCTGTATGCAATGTTGTTAAATAAAATCGAACATGAAGACATTAGTACAAAATGCGTATAATCATTTCTGAAACGTGTCACAAAACATGTTCAATGTGTTCACAATATGGTGGAACTGAAAGAAGTGATACACCAACAAGTGCTCCTGATATGCTAGAACTTCTATTGAGAATGCAATAACGCGATTTAACTTGCTTGTAGAAATTGGTGGAAGCCATATTGAACTTAGTTTGAAGCTCGTTTCAGAAATGATAAAACACATTTTAAACCGACGTGTTCCGTGTCTTATTTTGCTTAACAACACTACATAAAGAGTCATTTCCCCCCAGTGATAAGTTTTTTTTAACTTTGTTTTACAGAAAAATCCCATGACCACTTTTAAACTCTTAAGTTTCGTAACATTTGGTTCAGTAGTTTCACTTTTATAAACTTTCAAAAATATAACTTAAGATAAAATAGAAACTTTATAACCTTTCACTTTTAAAACCTTTCAAAATTATAACATTTCAAAATTTTTAAAAAGTAATTCATAATTACACTAAATAAATTATTTTAATTAATTTTACAGCGTTTCACCCACTTTTCTGAAGTTATTCTGCACTAAAACCTACCTAATAAAGATAAAATAGAAAAAATAATGGTGCAGCAGTTACATAACTCTTCTGCCTTCCCTTTGGTTCAACAAACGGCATTGCCTACAACAACCTACATTACCACAATCAAGATATAATTCCCTTCATCCTTCTTAGGGGATCATTATTAAATTCGATTCTTAATGAGTGACGTGCATTTTCTTGTTCGTGTTTGTTTTGTCTAGTGAAATGTGGAATTTAGAAAATAATTAAATGACTGTTCCTGTAACTCGTCTGTTATTTTCATATACCTCATATTAAACTTATAATGAGTCTCGTCCCAACACAATAGTAAAATAATTCGAAAAATAAATGTTTGATCAAAAACCTCAGTGGTCTGTTCAGTAATCTACAAAAAAATCATAAAAATAATGTTTTACACTGAAATGAATCAGTTTCCAAAATATTTAAGAAAACAGGTTTCAGAAGAAAAAAAATTAACTAGTCTAAGAGCTCTTATGGATTTTTCAACATTTAAATTTAAAAAGTAGAAAACTAACTTGAATTCTAAATATACCTCAAAAACCACAGCAATCCCAAACCTTCCATTTTATGCTAATTTCTGCCCAAAAACAAATAAATGCGAACCAAGCCAACCCAATCTACCCTTCTTTCTTTAACTTAAACAAGGGTTGTGTTTTTAAACACGGGCTATTATCATTTATGAGGTTCCTTAGTTTCCTCTCTCAAGCCAAATGTAGTTCCTGAAATAATGCAATGAAAAAAAAATATTATAATAATAATGAAAGAAAAGTGCCGCATCTTTAAGATAGAGAACGAGGCGGGCCGACGAACATAACTTCCTAAAAAGGAAGACATCTTAAAAAAAATAAAGCAAATGTGAAAGAAAAACTTAAAAGCACGATGCTTTAGATACATATAGAAAAAAAAAGACATCACTGACATTTTTAAGAGCAGTAGTGTGCTAAGCCTCCACCAGCCATTAAGACTTAATCCGGGGTGACTTCACGGCTTAATGGTGCTCTCACACCGGAGGTAACTGTAACTGTAACAAGAGATTTCCTGGTTTTTCTGGGAAGAATGGCAGATAATCGCTAAGCCTGGAGATCTTAGAGGCCTCAGAATTTTTTTGAAGAAAAATTTTGTTTAGTTAGGAAAAAGATAGCAGGGGTATGTGGGCGGGAATGGGGTGGGTAGAACAACAGTATCCGGAAACGGATACGCGCAAGCGAGTGCTTTCGCTCTTTACTTCCTTTGTTGTAGGAGTAATTTCTACTTTTCGTTACAGAGACTTTATGGATTGCCTTACGGCTATTTCAAGTCTCGATGAGGAGGAGTAAGTTTTAAATAAAAGAGCTTTTTTTTAAAAAAAAGTAAGAAAGAGAGAAAAAGTTGTTTTTCTGGTAATTTCAAAAATTTTATGGTTTATGCATGTTATAATAACTCAGTCGGTACTTCTTTCCTCGAGAATTCTATACAGTGATAAAGTTAATGCACACTTTTATGAAAAACATCGAAAAAAAAATATTAGCATAATTGTTAATCAATATTGAGCTTTAACCGTTGTTTCTAAGATAATTCTAATTATAAAAGACAAAAGGTTTCGGAAAAAAAGGTTAGACGCAGTTTACAAAATATCTGAAAGAGATCTTTGGAGTGCAAAAGAGTATAAATAAGTCATAAAAATTGCTTCCTATTACGTTTTCAGTAACTTCTAAATAACCTTTTACAGTAATTTCCGATAACTTAACTATTAGAAATAAATTGGTGTGCCGCATTGCTTAAAAAATGCTTGGGAATACAGTAATTTAAAAGAATATGTTTATTATGAATTACAAAATGACGCAAAAAATCAAAATAATATTAAAGAAATAGTGTTCAACCTCATTTGTTAAAGATTTCGCAAGATTCAAAATATAACCAAACTAACGGTAGTTATCAGTTCAAACGTTCTCATTTGTTCCTTAATAAGGCTGTTATTATCCCTAAAACTCTATTACTCAGATTTTCAGCTTCAGAGTTCCGCACATGAGCGTTTTATTAGTTCAATGAAATTAACAAGTATTATTCATTGAACAAGTAGGCATTTAAGAAGTATTTCTGCGATGCAGAACTACAAAT
Source organism: Argiope trifasciata (assembly GCA_026543055.1). Lineage (NCBI taxonomy): Eukaryota > Metazoa > Arthropoda > Arachnida > Araneae > Araneidae > Argiope > Argiope trifasciata. Next base: position 169,898 of record JAPMOQ010062675.1, read on the forward strand.
ACAGCAACAAGCTGACATTTTGGTGAGAGCGAGATTGTATAGGAAAAAGTTGGCGTAGTCTTCGTAAGTTTTGGCTTTTGTGGAAGGTGAGATGCGAGAGATTTTTATTAGAAGCCTCGTGCCATAGCCACTAGACAAAAGCAACTCCTGCATCCCGTAGATGTTATCAGGGTTATTAAAATATCACCACAGACTCACCATCCAGTGAGTCGGAAGAGAGCCGACAAACGATATGCGTTGCTATTTACTGTTCAGTGGGGATAAATTGGTTCGTTGAGTGAGTGATTGGTGTATGTAGCTGATGTGTCTAATGCGCCGTACCCATCTTTGTTTGGCTAGCGAAGAACGTTTTTGACACGCCAAGCGTTATGGCGAGCGTGCGTGAGTTGTTGCGTTAAGTGAGTCTGACGACTTTGGTTGCGGGTAGATGGCGCCAAGATAGTTGCATGAAGGGTGAAGTTCACTGTTCGAGATCACCATTGTAGAAGGTAAAATGTGCTTGGAATAGAACTCGGAAAATTTGGATCTAAAGCCTCGTAATATAGCTACTAGACAAAAGCAATTGCTCGTCTCCCGTAGATGTTATCTGGCTTATTAAGATATCACTACACTTCTCATAAAAATCTCACTAATTTTCATATGCAGTGACGCAGTATGATGGGTTACGAGCTTCGTAATATAATAAAGAAAAATAAAATTTGCATAGTGGACCTTTTTTTTCATACCAACTACCGGACTTAAATTTTTATACATAAGTACTTTTTTTTTTTGCTATAAGACGTACACCAAATTATATTTATCTACGTCGGCGAGTTTTTGGATTATCGAATTCACTTACATAGGAAGATATGGTCAATTCTTTGATAGATTTCTTCCAAAATCTAGAGCAAATCAGAAATTTATAGACCGAACTTCATCTATATTTTATCGATGCTTTTTCAATATATTGTGTTGGCATGAATGGACATAGCATCAATGGACTTCGACCAAAGTGTTATTGATATATAAAAAGGAATGTTTGTATGTCTCTTATGCGCTGACTTACCGCTCATTAGATTCCGATAAAACGTTAACTACTTATATTTATGGGATGGTTATAGGTATAACTAAATTATCTCTAATGCGCAAAAAATATTTTTCGATCTATCAACTCATGTATTAACCATGGATTAATAGATAACATAAATAGATCGTTCTCATTTATTTGTTCGTACCTTATGTGCCACCATACCGCTCATCGGATTGAGATAAAGTTTCGACAACATATTAATTGCACTTGCGCGAAGGTTATAGGTATAATACATCCTACTTAGATTCTCAACGACCACCAACAAGACGCAACGCCAAGTGTGCGACTTAACCTAAAAAACTTTATTTTTCACATAACGGGATGTATGGTGAAAGCTTACGAGTCGGACAGTCAAGAAATTTCTTTCTGCTGAAGACGGATAAACAAAAAATATTGCCTACCCTAAAGTCTTGATTAATAAAGTTTAAAAAACAACATAAAATGTAGATCATTTATGCTTCTCCTTTATATTTCATTCATTTTCAATTAACGAATTAATCGCCGAAGAGAAAATAAATATCCTCCTTTTAATCATTTCAAATAACAAGACAGTTATTTGAAATTTTAAACTACAGTTCCAATATTATTTCTTCTGCGGCAGCAACGAGCCAGGTACCAGTTAGTAAAAAATAAAATGCGAATAGGAAAAAAAGAAAATGTCTAACACAATTTATAAACAAAGACAAATGTATGTGCCTCTTAACAATGTGTGTTTTCTAAAACAAAACCTAAAATGAATTCAATATTAAAGCGAGCATTATTTTAGATGCTTAAGAAAGAAAACAAGTTTTAACATTCAATAACTTCCATTTTAACTATTATTAACTTGATAATATACTTAGCAATTCAGTTGCAGTAATAGTTGAACTTATTATGTAATTAAATATTTATTATAGGGGGTTGGTGTGGCAATCAAGAAACAGTTTGTTTCGACAAATGATCCTTTGTTTGTTATGAAATACAAAAAATATGTTACATTATCGCCTGGAGTCACCTAACGATAATATGATCCTGCTGTATATGTTCACAGAAAAATATTAAATAAAATGCATGCATGAAACGGCCTGAAATATGCCATTAAACAATTAAATGAAGCTTATTATGGAAAAAGTCTTGTTATATAAATAGTCTTAAGATTTATGTTTCCATGGAATTGAAAGGATAATTTCTTTTAATTTGCCAACAAATATAATTTCCTTCATAGTCGATTACAAATAAAAAGCTAAAAGAAACGGAAAATAAACAAAGATATAGTTTTACATTTCACCTACATTGAAATATTTATAATTTATTATAGCTTAATAGAATTCAAAATATAATAAAACTTATTAAATTTTGTGAGCTACAAGTCTTCCTGTAACTTCATAGAGTTCTAGAAACAGGTTCCAAAAATTCCATTCTAATCCAGGCTTCGTTTGCCTTTTACTAAATCTTTTCAAATACATTTCTCTTGCTCATACTCAAAAATATACCAAAAAAGTTAGTGTTTAAAATATGTAACAAAATGGATGAATCACGAAAGAAAATGACATAGAAAAAAAAACATCTTGTCAAATCACAAGTGAAATACTTGCAAGCCCAGGTCAAAACCCCAGATTAAAACTAGCTAACAAAAAAACCTTGAAAGAATCTCAGCAGGTTATGTGCTGGGAGTAGAGAAAACAACGATAAAAAAATTCGTGACCTTACAAAAGGAAGTTCAAGCATGAAGTCTCCTTAATCTCTGCAGTTTCTTACTTTTTTTTCTTCTTTCTCTGCTTTCCTCTCACATCATCTCCCAGTCTGGAGCATTAAGCGTGAAAATGTCAACTGCATTTTGTTCCTCCCCTTAATACAATGTTATTCTACGGCGAATGAAACGGAGAAAAAAAAACTGATGTAGACAAGCGTTTTTTTTTACGATGGCATTCAATAAGGCTAACAAGTATTTAACTGTTTTAGGTACAAATTTAAAAGATTGCCAATAATAAAATTTTTATATTACGACCTTGTTTCATTGCTCCACATATCAAGAAATAGCTTTAAATAAATACTTTAAATTTTAAATGGTCTTACACCGGACAAAATACAAACATAAAGCAGTGTTCGTATGAGGCTAACTATTGAGCACAATAGAAGGTCACGCCTAACTCAGGATCATCACACGATCTCAATAGGGTAGTCACAAATGGTTCAATCATTGGGTCAAACACTAACCATAGAATCCCTACGATAAGCGTGGACTGCTATTGAGTGCAATTGCCTCACATGAACGTTGCAGTGGCTGATTCTGGCCTCAGAAGCAAATTTGTCGCTGTTTCTTATGGCATTTGCCATTGGACAATCCCGCTGTTGCGAAGATAGCGATTTAAGCAGATGGATGCGTCTATTGTCTTTTTTTCCCCGTAAGGTCATCTAGGGCCAAAAGTGCGACTTTGTCACTCAAACGTCAAAACCCTTTTTACTAGGCGGATTTCATTCAAGTATTTTCAATCACACATCCACAGATCGTAATTTAGACATGAATCAGAGAACGATCACCGGTAAAGCAGTACCCCACCCCCCAGTGGTATTACTCTCGACATCGAGGAATTTGGGAACACGACAGATTTATACGTGCGTCAGTTACCACCACATCCGGGGAATCTTTGGCTGGTTGGTTCAAACTAGCAACCTAACGGACAAGAGTCCAAAGCTCTACCAATCAGAAACAAACTTAATTCGACAATAAGGCTTAAAGCACAGTCATAAGATAGTCAACATGATAGAAGTTAGTGATGTTAAATGAAGACCGACACAAGTCATTTGACCATAAACCATTCAAATGAAATATGCGTCTCTCTCTTTCAGTCGCAACGTCAAATTTATTGATACACCTTGAAAACCAAATGATTTCTTTTCTTTTATTGATGAAAAGAAGCATTTCACAGAATGCCAAACTTACAAACAAAATGACTTACAACCAATCTCTGTACATTTCAAAGCAAAAATACACCAATGAAGAATTGTACCATTCCAAGCAATAAACACATTTGTCCTGATGATGTGGCAAAACCCGTTAAAAAATGCCACAAAATAATACTAGATTAGAAAAATTGTGGTTCTTCGTTCGACTAGTATTTCAAAGCTAAATACATCTAGTTTTAAGTTGCTATTCCAATCAATGCCTAATCATAAGCAAAATATATTTCCCCTTGCAGGCATTAAAGAATCGTTTTAAAATTATTATTTTTTATTTTGTGCATAGACCGCTAATCTCTCTTCTTGCATCTCGAGTCAATTATAGTTGTTCCAAAATTAACCAGATAGGCTAATTTCGTCTTAGAAAAGAAAATCGGACGCGTATACATTTAGCCTCAAGAGTCAAATATCGAATATGTGCATTTGAACTTGAGTGTGTGGATGTGTGTTGTTGTTAGGGCACTTTTACAAATCCGCTAACAGAGAGCTGTCATCGATATAAACCTAAATTACTCCCTTGTTTTTTTAGTAACACCAACTAGGGCCAAGAATACGACTTAGATACTTCATGCTTCACATTCGTTTGCACAGCCTTTTTTTACAGGGGGCCACATTTACACTACTCACAGATAAAACACAGAATAACAACCACGCCCGAACTGGGACGCCCAGATCACGAGGAAGACACTCTACTCCTGTGCCAAGACGCTGGCTGTGCATCAGGCAGCGAATTATTTATTGATGAACTAGTCCATAAGAAAGTTTAAACATTTTGGAGACTGTTTTACTCATTTTATCCAGCTGCCTCATCACGTGTTCTTTAATTGCAACGTGCAGATCAAAGAAGATAATCATCAATTTTTTATCAGGCATTTATAAGAAACAATTGATATTATTCACAAACACACGGTACCATTTTCCAGTATACAATCCAAAAACTAATTTTGTTTAATTGCTACATTTCAAAAATTTGAATGAAATTTGAAAAAGAGCGCAAAAAAGAACAAGATAACACTGAAGAAAGAATTAAAATAAAGGTAAGAAATAACAATATATAATATTAAAGATAAGGAAATTGCAGATGGAAAAGAAATAAAAGAATGGGAAAGGAGTATAAATAGAAAAAAAAAGAACAAACTGGGAAAAACAACAGCGATAAATGAAATAGCATAGAATGATAGATATACCGTTAACAAAGATCTAAGTTTTCACATTATGGAACCGAAATTAAACCACCGTTTTTTATACTTAAACTGTTGACAGATTAGGAATTAACTTGTGCTTTCATGCACAGCTGTTACTGACCGCTCAGGAATGCCATCATGTCCAACATTTTTGATCAATCAAAAGTTATATCATGATTCCCTAGTTTCACTTTCTCATTGAATTACGAAAACAGATGAAGGCATACAATAATTTATTTGCCGAATTTTGATGAACAATGTTTTAATAAGAGCTATTCCTTTTTGATTCCACTATCGGGACCAAATGTTCTTTCACTAGAGCAGGGATCGGGGATCTACTGAAACGGAAGAGCGACAAGCAACAATTTACAAAATTTCCAAATTTTTGAAGTACTACAAAAAAATTTCGATTTATTATTATAGTATTTATTTTTATATATATAATTTTTTATTTAAAATAAACGGCTTTAAATAAGGAGTATTATTTCTTCTTATAAAAACAAAAAATATATAGTTACTTTAATGAAGACATTTGCTTTACATGCTTTTTAAAAGTTTGATCTGGCTTGTTAAAACTCATTGTTTTAAATTTTTTCCAGCCCGAGTCTAGATTTATATTTGTTTGTTGATTTCTAAATTTACTTTTTATTATATTCACTCAAGTGAATGCTTGCTCACACGAATAAGTCGATCCGAATATCGTCAGCATTCCATATGCTAACTTTATTCTGGAAGACTATTTTATGAATCGAATATGACGGCCTTAACTAGCGGAATTTTTTTAGAGCTGTCCACACGTGCTGCACAATATGCAGAAATGCATTTAACTGAAAGATAAAAGTTGTCATCTCAAAAGTGTTTCATCTGCAAGAAAAAAAAAATACTTCAAATTTACCTCGTCATAGTCATGTTAAACGAAGTGATTTGTAATTAACGATTATGTTAATAGGAATTTATTGAAAAATTAAGTACTAAAGAATATTTTTTTTCTTATTTTTGAAAACTTTTTGGTGAGGAACAGGGAAGTTCAAGGGTCTACTCTTCATTTAAATTCTGTTAAAAATTGCAGTTCATCGAAAAATGTTCCTTGAGCTGCTTCAAGACGGAACGCAAATATAATTAAAATCTTCTTTAAATTTGTTTTGGATTAATACTTGTGAAAACAAAAACAAAAAAAGCAATGTCATGTAAGCATCTTAATTAATTCAAAAATCCGAAAAAAATAAGAAAATATTCAATGCATCCTATTAAGCATTAAGGATAATCAGAAAAATAATAAATATTTTAATAAAAGGAAAATCTTTTGAACTTTAAAACGAATAGAAAAAAAAGGAAGGTTCTTTTTGATGTGCAATTTTTTTTGAATCACATAAAAATATCACAAAAAAAATCATCACACAAAAAATATATCGAAGAACGAATTTTCGTAAAGTAGATTGTCCTAATAATGCTTGGAAAGCAAGCAATAAAGATAATGAGAGTAAGTTCTAATTTAAAGGATTAGGGTTAATAAAATCTTATTATCTTGATTCTGCATTATCTCTTCGCACATCAAAGGAATTATTACTTATAATGATATGACAGAACATTCCCAAATACTTTAAAATTTAATTAATTCCACATGTCGCGAAATGTAAGCATAATAAGGGCTTTAAAAGAAAAGAAACTGCTAAAATAAATGGAATCGGTTTCTTATTAGATTAAAAAAGAAAAAGTTAAAATAACGATAGCAGAATCTTCTTTTACAGAAGATGAAAAATGCTAATTTTTAACGAATTGGGGTACGAATTAATTGAAACTGATCAGAATTCCAACAAATTGCAAATTCATTTAATTTCGAATCAAAATTAAAATACCGACTTTTGTTTTTGTTTTCTAAAGATGAGTTTGTTCCTCAAAGATGCTTTAAATCATTATTTACCAAAAAAAGCAGATGGAATGGGGTTGATATTAATCATTAACTTAAATTAATGGAAAATAAAGCTATGGCACTTTAATGAAATTTATCAAGATGTTTCTTCAGCTTAAGAGTGATTATCCTTCAGATAAAGACATCCTTGAATATTTTTTTTATTTTAATATTTTTTCCCTGTTTAATAAGTGTTATTTTAAGTAAAAAAGATTTATAGATATTCTAATGCATGCTGAATAGACACCAGGCCAGTGATCCTTTTGGCGACAAATTCGGCATCAAAATTATGGCTCTAGAAAATACAAAAAATACGACGATATCTTTTTTTTAGAAACTGAGAACCAGAGACCGTTTTAGAGAATTATATAAAACATATATAAGATAAAACAAACATAAATGGAGTGTTGTATATATATGAATATACATACATAAGTAGAGTTTGAATAATATTATACTATTAGAGAACATGTATAATAGGGGATAGATATTCGCAAGAAGACTAAATTTATCATAAAGCACGTTTTATAGCTAAAATATGAGTACTTTTGTGTTATTGATTAATTACTGTCACTATAGGCTCGTTTACTTTTATTACTTCAAGTACTATTTGAATACTATGTGTTTGTTAAATGTATTTCATTTTTAATAGAATAAAACATCCTTATCTGTTATTGAAAATGTTGCTCGTGTTGTACAACAGTTCGGCAATTTTTATAAAAAATTATCAAAAATTCAAATAATTTAAAACAAGGGGCATATATTGATAATGCAAATAATAAAGAATAATAAGAAATCTAAAAGTATGCAGATATGAATTAACATAATATCTAAAAGTGTGCAGATAGGAATTAACATAATATCTAAAAGTGTGCAGATAGGAATTAACATAATATAGTGTGCAGATAGGAATTA
>JAPMOQ010062675.1:177924-245058 GCA_026543055.1 Argiope trifasciata
AGTGTGCAGATAGGAATTAACATAATATAGTGTGCAGATAGGAATTAACATAATATAGTGTGCAGATAGGAATTAACATAATATAGTGTGCAGATAGGAATTAACATAATATCTAAAAGTGTGCAGATAGGAATTAACATAACTTATAAAGAGCGCTTATTTAGACTAAAGTTATAATAAACGGCAATTTATGTTTAAACGAGTAAGTTTAGTTACAAATTAATTATAAGAGTTCAAAAATTTAACTTATAATAAAGGTTTGTGCTTGCATGCTTGCGTGATTGTATGGTGGCGTTCTACTGGATAGATCGTTTGATCTGAAGCTACACAAACTTGACATACAAAATTTAGCAGGTAAAAATGTTCACATCAGAGAGAATTTTTTTTTAATTTCAATTATAGTTTTTAATTAAAAAGTAAACGAAATTTTTGTTTCACCAGCGATAACTTTCCAAAGCACTGCAGTACAAAAATGATTTTTACATTTCATTTATATTCAAAGAATTGGCACTATGTTTTAGGTATATTATATTATATATATATATATATATATATATATATATATATATATATATATAAAAAAATATATATATATAGGTTATTTTTCAAGGTTAGGTTATCAAGGTTAAAGGTTATTTTCAACAAAATCACAAAAATATGTAGGAATTGAACATACCATAAACGATAGTACAAAAGCATAAAATTTTTAGAACATCAGAATTATTTTTAAAATTCACAATTAAAGTTACAAACATTTTGTTGTTGTTGTACAATCCGAATTATTATTGATATTAATATAAAAATAATAACTGCACAATATAGTAAAATCCAGTTTTTATAGTAAAAGCAATTAATTATTGGAAAAGCAGATTTATGGGGGAAAAAAAGCTACAAATTTACTTAAAAGAAACTTTAAAAAATGCTTAATGAATAGTTAAATTGAAGGAAATATGAAAAAAATATAAAATAATGTATGAAGAAGAATTATTTGGTAAGTAATTAGACAACATTGTTTAAAGACTAAAAACATCAGTGTGTATAAATTTTTAAATGGATTTCAAGCAACTAATAGAATATAATAGAAATGCACAGAAAATGAATACTATGATCAGAATTTTATAATAACGTGAATTATATATATCAAATTTGAATTTTTATGTCTTTTACAGATAAAGATATTATACCATATTATACATATATATAAAACTAATTGAAAATTTTAGTTTTTAAAAGCCCTGGTGAACTCGCTGACCACTAAAGGCGACTAGTCTTAAATAAATTAACTCATCTATATTAACCATGGCAGAAACTCATACTTTACTTTTGGATCTTTTGAGGTTCAATTATATTATGTGTAAGTTTTTTTTTTCAAACTTTATAACATTTTTTTAATTAATTTTATTCTTCCAGCTTTTTTATTTTAATAAACGTAAAAAACAAAGTAAACATGTATCATTAACTTTTAAAATTCGATTCGTATTAATAGTCATAATATACTGACAACGCCTATAGATATGTTAATTTATTACAAAAATAATAGTTTTAAAGTATTACAAATTATTTTATATTATTTTTACTCATTAATTAATTTATCACAAACTAAACTTTTACTACTTTATTGATAAACGTAATAGAATAAAATCATGCTTACAAAATTATAAAACTCTTAACAAACTTAAAGAAAATCTAACAAAACAAGAAAAATTCCATATGTGTAGCGTTTTCAGAACAGATTTCCTTAACTAAAATATATTTTTGATTTGTACAAAGAATTTTTGACGAGTTCAGTTAAAGGCTGCAAGTTAAAATTCAATGAAATTCAGCATGGAAGTTTTTCAATGATTTCCAGTTTTCTCAAATGCACCGGAAAATAGCAAAATTCGGAGCGGAACAAAGATAAAAATATTCTAAGAAAGTTGCTGAAAAATATACACAGGGAGAGAAAAAGAATAAAAATAAACATGCAGAACAAATGGGCGAACATTGAAGCAAAAGAGCGAAAGTGCAAAATGTCAAACGATTCCCCCCCCCCCCGTTTTGTCTGCCTTGCTAAGAAATGGAAAGGAATCCGTTTCATTTGCATGCCCAAGCTGTTTTCGTTTCGAATCAACATATCTTTTGAAGCTCTGGTTTTGCTATCTGCGTATACAACGAATGTTTTGGAAAGAGCAAAAAATGCAGTAAAATGTTAATCTGCGTTTTTCGATGTAATTTTTTTTATCGCAAAATAAAAGAGGAATCCTAAAATCAGAGTCAGAAAATATTTCAGGAAAGAATGGAATATATTTTGTATAAATAATGCTCTTTTCCTTTATTCCAATTTTTTTCGCTTATTTATAAACAATTATAAAGAATAAACAAACGTCAATCTTTTGTTTATTCTTAAATGTTATTTTAGAAATCAATCGGAAAAAAAAGTTGGATGAATTAGGGGGGGGGGGGGGTCTAACTTCGACTTGAAGTATTATTATTATTATCTCAAAGTAAAAAATGAATCCAAAAAATAAAGTCAGGAAATATTTCAGTAAAGAATAGAATATATTTTATTTCAATAATGCTCCTCCTTTTTTTTATTATCTGTTTCAACTATTTATAAACAATTATAAAAAATAATCAAAAATCAATCTTTTGTTCTTAATCAGATGCAATTTTAAAAATCACTAAAAAAATGGAATTGAAAAAAAATAGAGGAAAATCACCTGATTTTTTAAACATTTTTAGCCCCCTCCCCCCCCAAAAAAATAGGAATTCCAAAATTTATAATCAGAAATATTTCAGGAAAGTATAGAATATACATTTTAAATAAATGATTATTTTCATTGTAATTTCTTCGGTTATTTATAAACATTTATAATGAATAATCGAAAATTATAACTTTTGTTTACAAACAAGTGTCATTTTAAAAATAAGTGTAAAAAAATACAGTGACAGTCAAAAGTATTCGTGCACTGAATTTTGAAAAACTTAGTGTTGTATAGAACTTTATCTATCACATTATGGCAAAAAATACAAATACCACGGATTGTATTTTTTTTTTAAATTTTTGAGCAATTTTATAAAAAATATTTTTCGGTACAACTATTATAGAAAAAAAAAAATTTTTTTTAAGAACTTAATTAACAATTCTTTTGTGTCATAACTATTCATAAAGTCTATAAATGTTCTAAAAATGAGATAAATTATCATTTTAAAATATTTTGTAGGATATCCGTTAGCTTTAAATATTACTTTTATTCGATTTGGCACTGAATCTAATAATTTTTTCGTAATGCCTGGTGAAATCGATGCTCATTCTTCTAAGACAGCGGTTTTCAGCTGCCTTTAATTTTTTTATGTGTCGACTTTTGATTTTCCCTTCGAAAATACTCCACAAATGTTCAATAGGATTCATGTCGAGTTATTGTGGAGGTGTATTAAGTCTTTCGGGAGTGTTATATAATACCCAGGGCTTAACATTATGAGTTGTATGCTTGGGGTCGTTATCTTGTTGAAATATATAGTTATTTTTCAGATCCATTTGTGCAGCGCTAGAATTTAAATTATTTTTCCGAATGTCAATACACATTTTATGGTCCATAATTCCATCAATGATGTGCAATTTACCTACTCCATGGGCGCTCATACACCCCCCAAACTAGAACGTTACCACCTCTATGCTTTACTGTTGCACTCAGATTTATCGGTTGTAGCTCTACATTCTTTTTGCTCCACACCATTTGTCTCCAATCTGATTCAGACACGTTGAATTTGCTCTCATCCGAGAATATAACTATCTGCCAAAAGTCAGTATTTTTATTAACAGGTTGTTTAGAGAATAACAGGTTGCTTAGTGAATTATTTATTTCTGGCCCAAAAGAAAGTGCTACAGCTTGTTTGTAAATTGTTATATTTTCGTCAAACTTGGAAAAGAAATTGTAGCACAGCCATTTCCTTTCAAAGACAACTTTTTGACTTATAAAACATATAAAATTCTTTTTTTAAAAAGCATATAAGGTATTTGCATAAAATAAAATCCAATAGAAACTCTTTCCTCCCAAGATCAAAATGGTAATGCAGTTACTTATGTAGATTTACATAATTGCAAGCTAAAAGTTTGTTTATGCATAAAAAATAAGCAATTATACTATAAAAAATGCCGTGTTTCAAGTAATTAAAAATAATGACCAAATGCAAAATAAATTAGATTCTATCTTTCAAGACTTTAAATAGTAATACAATACAATAATTAAATCACATTTTGAAAGAATTAAATAAGAAAGAATATGCTATTAAAAGCTGTAATACCCCTCAAAAAAACCTTAAACAAACATAATTAATTTCCATTCCATTTTCCCATCCAAACCAACTGGAATGTACAAATATAAGTTCATTTTAATGTAAACACAGTGAAATTATACAATAATTTCTGGATCGATTTTCACTCCAAATATTCCAGCGAAGGAGGACATTGCACGAAAACAAAACTAATTAGTTGCAAGCAGATGTCCTTGAAAAGAATGCAAGGTCGGAACCTCGTGCAAAGGAAGGAATAATTTATCTCCATTGCTTAATCTACGAACCCCCACAATCGCTTTATCTCGGGTCCGATGTCACGTGCATGCTTTGGATAGAGGTGCAAAAGGTTAATTTCTTACGATGCTTAGGGTTTTCGTACCATTCTAGTGGAGAAAATAGAAATTTCTCTTCGCAACTGAGATTTGAATAATATTTTAAACAGTTAATAAAAGAAGAAAACCATATTTTCTTAATATTATACTAATTTAAGCTAATATAATCGAACAATAATATTTCTCACAAAATTTTTACTCTTTTCTTGAATCTATAAGGAGAAAATTCATAATTAAAACTATTCATTACTGGAAAATTAAAGAATAATTTCAACAGCAAAAAATTTATGTTCAATATAGAAGACTTAAAATCAAAAATATATCCAATCCATATTTGTTTAATAAAATTATAATCAACAATCTATTTGTACAGAATATATTTCATGCCAATTCGAAAATAATGCAGATTTTCTAAAAGCAATCATATTTATCAGCTTCCGAAAATTTACAACTAATCGTTTATATACACCGAACTCCTAACATTTTATTCAAAACAATAACTTCAACCATAATCAAAACATTAAAGTTAAAAATGAAAAAGTGACTTGGTCAGAATGTAAAATATCATGAATAGTAAAATTATAATACTTATCAGTCTTAAAATCAAATGAATATTCAAACCGTATCTTTTATTTAATGCAATCAATAACTAATTTGTTCAGAATAAAACTGATGCAGACTCCAAAATAATACAGATTTTCAGAAAGCAATTGAATATATCAGCTTCTGGAAAATTTGCAATTAAGGCTTCATTTACGCTGCTAATTCAAACATTTCATCAAAAAAGCAGATTTGGAAATAATGTCGACTTTCTAAAAGAAGTCGCATACATCAAGTACAGAAAAATTTGCAACTAATGCTTCATTTACGTTAAAGATCCAATAAAAAAATGACATTTTGCCAGAGATTGCTTCTCTCCGAACAAAAAAGAAAAAATCATTAATTTAGAGAACGACTTCAATTTCATCTACATTAATTAATGGGTACATTTAGCTGTATCTTTAGTTTTATGCTAATGATTTCACTAAAACATAGAAGGCCTTTTAATTTTTGATGCAATCAAATGTTCTTTGCGGGCATTTAACCAAAGAACGAAATGGCAAAAGACGTGATTTATTTAAATATGAGAAGTACAGCTGTATTTCCCCAACGGCTAAGCCTTTGTCGAGTTAAAATATTTACGAGTTCGTGTTTCGTTTACAGATGTTGTAAATGATAATTAGTGATGTACATGAATTGAAATTCATGTTTCACAGTCTGTTTATACCAAAAGTTAAACAACTGAAGTGTACAATATCATTACAAAAAGTGCACTCATACATATGTATTAAATGATTTGTAAACTAAATGCAATTACTTATACGTTTTAATTTTGATACTTTCATACTAGTATTTTAAATCTTTTGTGAGCAAAGGATTTTTTTTTATTTAAATTTCGTTACCTGTTAACAATTTTTCAAACTCTAGTAATACGAAAATTTGATATAATCTTGTCAAGAATGTTTTGGAAACAGCAGGAATAGATAGTTCATCAATCTTTTAATTAGGCGTGGCTATGGTGTCACTAGTGACAGAAAATAGAAGACAAATACAGGAAATTATAGCATTGTTAAAGAATCTTTTTTCCTCGGAATTCAAAGTTTTAGGGTTGAAAAAAAAAAGTTCAAAAACAGAAACAGATGCCAAAAAATTTTTCCCTTTCCAATAAATAGTAATTTCAATTAAATTAATAAAGATCTTCTGCATGTAAAGAGATTAAATATTCCATGATGAACTAGCTATTTTAGATCTTGCCGTGGTGTTTTTCTTGCAGTAATTTCAAGACTTGAGACATATTCTAGTGTGCAAAAATATTATCTTAATAAAAACATTATTTATACAAATTATACTAATTCACCATTTGTATAGAAAATTGTGGCATCAATTGAATACAAAAGCAAGAAAATATGTTCGAAACAATTCTTAATGTGTTTTTAAATCACTACAGAACAGAATTTTCAATCAGGCACAGTTGTTGCTTTAAAAAAATTTTTTTTTCTAGTTTTCAAATAATAATACTAATTTTGGTTAAAACATTAAAGAATTTCATTTTAAATTTGCATGCTATGAAAGCTAGAAAATCTTCAAATAAGGTATACATATGGAACTTACATTTATTTCAAATCAATTGAAATAATTTATCTGTAGCAATATCTTTTAATAATAAAGATGTATGAATACGTATAATAGAACTCTACAAGTCAGACTGTTCGTTGTATAACTTTTGCAGTTTTTAAAAAAATAATAGTCTGAAAATTTCAATATTTAATAGATGTAGTTACTTAAAAGTTCCAAAATATAAAGACAAGTATATAGGTGATGAGCACTTAAAGAGATAGTTTCAACAAATTTTAGCCCTCTAAATTTAAATAATTCTTAATAAACAAATATCTCCATTACTCTTGTATAGGCAGTCTATAATTTTGCTAGACGTTTTATATGCAAAATATAACTGAAAGGTTTGGGAAATTTCCAAGACGAACGTCCGCAGCCAAAATTTAAAAATTACCCAGAATTCTACCTCAGGAACTAAACAAATGCAAGACGATTCAGTTTCTTCTTATCACGAATCTCTCAAATTCATGGATTAACCCACACATTGCTACTATTTTATAATATTGTTTTCCTGCGTGATAAATCATGTGATAAGGACAAAGATTTTACAGATATTGTAATAACTGTTAAATGGATATCGAATCAATGACGGCGGTTTGACGGCTGAAATTGGGAACTTTGGCGATAAAAATAAAGAATCTAGATATTTGGAAACCTTGGCGATATATCCATTCAGAATTCTGGCATTTTATCCTCAGTATTCGATGCCCTATAATGGGACCCGAGAAAATCGGAGTGTAGTCAATTCAGTAAGAGAAACTGATTTTTAGTTCGTGCGAATATTTAAGTGGACGCTCTGTTAAAAGTGTTATTCGCTAGTAAACTTTCTCTGTACACTTTTTGCTGTTGTTATTTGACAGTAATTTGCTGCTCGTCTACTGCTTTTCACTGCAAATGTTGTTCTTGCGCCCTTCGGCTGTGTTTTGTTATTGAGTAATTGTGTAGAATAAATCATCGTTATCTCTTACAACGGTTGTTAAAATTTTTCACCGTAAGACATAAAATACAGAATTTTCCGTTTCAATATGCTAGACGATGAGGTTATAGCCATCACCATATTCGAAATCCTCACACAAAATTCCTGCTTGAAATCAAAATTTCCCCATGATACAAAAATTCGCTACGGTAAGAAATTAAAAATTAATGAACTGCAAAGAATGAGTCCAAATATTGTTCTATTATGATAAATTCGAAACTGTTCATTGATATTTTATTTTTAAAATGTACTTTTAATTTTTGCAGCAATAAAAAGTACAAAATATATATAAATACCATTGCAAAATGCATGACAAATATACTTAATACCATTGCAAAATGCATGGCAAATATACTTAATACCATTGCAAAATGCATGCCAAATATACTTAATACCATTGCAAAATTCATGGCAAACATTTTTTTTTTTTAATTATTACACTTACAGAAAAAATTATACAGAAATAAAAGTGACAGTTATTTGAATTAAAATTTCTGCAGAACTTATTTTCGTGCAATAATGTATTCTAAAAATACATCAACATTTTATTTATTTTTAAATAAAATTTAATAAAAATTTTCCTAAACACTTTTTTAATGAATAGTTTCAGCTCAAGAAATAACTATATACAAAATTTACTAACTTTACATCAAACAATCTACCCGATAGAGTGCTTTGCAAAATATTTCAATCATGCACCTCGCGTCATAAAATCAGAATTTACAAAGAGGACGTCAGGCTAAAGAATATACCACTTCATTAATAACTCACAGGAAATGAAAATGTGAAACAATATCGAACAAAAATTAATAATGCTTTTGAAAATAAAAAGACAAAAATGAAACTTAGATATTAATGGTTTCGATGGAATCATATACATATCCAACCAATCAAATATAATACAACACAATATGAAAATATCATATACAAAGTAAAGAGGATTAAATTTACGATCCGATTTTTAGCGCTAAAAGCATACGAGATGCAACACAATTTGCGTCATATATGTATAACAAGCTTCATACAAGGAACGAAATACACACGAAATAAAATTCTACAGCAGATCCATATAACTCAATTGAATCAAAAGTCGGGAAGATATAAAAATTTTAAACGAGGTTTAAAAAAAAAAGTTCTGGATAGAAATGCATCACAGGCGAATGTGTAGGAAGTCTTGGACATGGTAAAATTGATTTGAGAAACGAATCAATAAAAAATAAAGAATCAAGAAATGATACATTTTTTTGCTATTAAGTTTTATGCCATGTTTTTTATCCTTGAAATATGGCTGATTTCATTTTGAGAGGGAAAAAAAAGTTCTAGGCGCAACAACTTCAGAGTATTTCTTTTTCTGAGTTAAAATCGCAAAATGAAGACATATATCTTTGAGTGTTTCCAATTTAAAGAAGCTGAGTCATAAAAAAATATGTTGGGAAACTATTTTTGAGGATTTCTTAAATAAATAACAAGCAAAAATAGGCCTCGTAACTTTGCAATAGACGGCTAGTGGTAAGATTTTTGAAATAAGAACATAAATTTCCTAACGAAGGATAATAAAGAAAATATATTTGTGATAACAATCAAAGAGTAAACAATATCATTTAAAAAAAAATATCGAATACTGTAGTGAGTTTTTTAAAAATAAGAGTAAAAAAGAAATGCACAAAAAATTTATCAAATAATATTCTTTTACTGAAAAGGTATTATGCTTCAACTTTAAAAGAATTATAGTGATATAATAAAATACAATTTTTAATAATTTGTTCTAATTTTACAAAGTTTTAGGGAAAAAAATTAAAAATGCATACAGACAAACTTATGTCTCCAAGTAATCTTTTTATTTCAATTTAGTGAAAATATGAATAGTATGATTTGCATTTCAAGTTTTATTTCTAAAAAAATAGTTAAAATATATTATAAACTTGAAAATATGTGAAACAAACACAAAAAATACCATACAAATAAAGCATTGGTAAGATTATTTTCCCAATTAGTAATTAAAAAGCAAATAAAACGTGAATTCTAAAAAATTGGTTATTTTTCAAACATTTTATAATGAAAACCAAGTGCGAAATATCCTTAAGTAATTTAATTTAAAATAAATAATGCTATAATACAAAAATAAAAACTTAGACCTCGCTAATAAATTGACTAATACATTGAAGAAGAAAAAAATTGAATCAATTATTTTAAATTCCATATTTATTATTTTTTCCTAAATAAATTAATGCTTATGTAGGCAATTTTTCTATTTATATAAAATATGATGCCAAAAATATGAATCTAACAATGCGCCATATTTAAATATTACTTCTAAAAGCAGTACAACAATTACAAAGTGGAATTATAGAGGAATAATTGTTCAGTTACAAAGTGGAATAATTATTAACAAAACTTTTCTGCACAAATATTTTAATTTAAATAATTATCATCTCCCTTCTTATTTAATACGCATTTCTCACATGGAAAATTAAAATGTTATTTTAACCAAAGAAAATACACCTGGCTAACGAATAAAAATAATTAGTTATTTAATAAAGTACAATAAATCGAATATTCCAACCAGCTATCGACGGAAAAAGAAGCAGAAAACCCTGAGCAAAGAACCATATCCTAGGGTCAAAAGTACATTTAATTTTTCTTAACTAATCAATTAATTTTATTGTCTTCATACATCATCTTCCAGCTCTTTGAAAAGATCGAAGAGACAGATGCTACAAAGTGACTAAAAACCAGAGAAAAGATATTGCTACTTTTAAGCAATTTAAGTTCATAGAAATAGATCCACGTGCCGAGCAAAATGCAAACAAGAATTAAACTTCGTCACCGAGTAAACAACCATTGATAATAGATAAAAATAATAAATTACCCACTGATATAGAATGCATAATATATGGAGAACACAATTAGAGCAATAAATCAAATATTCCGTCCAGCGATCGATTGCATATCTAATGCCCAGAAATAAGCAAATCCTCAGTGACTTTTCGTTATGTGAGCAAATATGAGCATAAAATTCTGACGTTAGCAAGGTCTTTAACAATGCAAGTTCCAGAAAAGAGGGAATGAATCATTTTTCACGGTTGGTGTCAAGGTATCTTCATTAGCAAGGGCCCAGAACTCAGTAGCTTGACTTGACATCTTAAAAGTTGCTTTGTAAAAGACTTCTCGAGGTAAAGAATGGAAGAGATGGTATGATACGACGGTTGTCGAAATAAGTGCAATTAAAGGGGTAAAAGTTAAATAAAGGCTACCCCGTCAGTTTCGTCATTTACTAATTAGTTTTCCGGCTCTAAAACCATACGGATTAAGAGTAATTATAATAATTCAGCATTAGATGATAAATTTGAATTCTATTTTGAGTTTGGTTATATTCAGCTATTGAAAATGTAGGCCTTGGTGATTTAAATTAAAAACTTTGAAATATATAAAATTTTAGCTTAAAATATTTTTAAAAATGGAAAGAAGGTGTAAAATTAGAATTAATCATCTATGACCTTGATATATATAAAAAAAGGTCTTTTTTTTTAAGCCTCAAGCATTTTAAGCGTTTTTTTCAGAAAAATTGTTGGTACTACCGATGTGCTGAAACTATCAAAGATAATATCACTCACAGTGCGTTCAGTTTTGGTATATAGTTTGTAGTAACCAAATTAATCCGGGAAGGACATTTTCTAGAGCATCGTGCCAAAAGAAAATTGCGGAAAAAGTTCAGATGCTGTACCTTCGTGTATAAACGTCTATCAAAGTTTTGTGTGTTTTCCCATGTCAAGATTGAATATTATACACAAAATAAAGCCTAAAACATGAACAATTCTACTCATTTTGCATTAATTTAATATTATTTCTGTATATATCTCTCTCTTTGAGTCTTAATGTTGTACTCTTTAGAATTGTTAATATCTAAGAGATAAAACTTCTCTCGACCAATTTTTTTTCTTTTATGTAAAAAATATTTAGATGTGAATCGCATACTGATTACATATGATATTTTTCACTCTTACCTACATATGAACTTGAAATAAAATAAAATAATAAAAAAAAAACATGAAAGTACTTAGTTTAACAAGTTATTCGAAACAATTTACTGTATTATAGAATTCATTTGCCAATCATTACTTACAGTTTTAAACGTAAACTCAGTTTTACAGTAATGAAATCGAGTCCAACAAGGCGCTATTATGACACTGTCAACATGAGACGAAATAAAAATCTATAAAAGTTACTTATTATGTTTAATTTCTGTGTGTAAATTCGCGTTTTTTCAAGATAGGCATCAATATAGATAAATTTAAAAAGCAAAAAATATTAGATATTAATACATTGAAAAAAATTGATCGCGATTCGAACCGAGAATCCACAACACACACACACGTCATTCTTGTTCTTCTGAATGACACTTTTATAATACTGCACACTTCGAAGCGGAAGTTGAATATACTTATTGTAAAAGAAATCTGTGTGAAATCGTGGAAATGTTTTCAAGAAAGACACTTATATAACTAAACATTTAAATCAAAATCTTATTTAACTATAAAATTTGATCCTAACACGTTAGAACTGTTTAAGTTTATAAGATAATATTTATCCTTTTATACTACTATTATTTTCAAAATGATAACTTATACTATTAAGTTACTGTAATTTATTATGAACTAGCCGCCTTTGGCGACCAGCTGGTTCGCCATGAGTAATACGTTCTAAAATTTTCAATTAAGTCACATATTCATTAGCCTTGAAGTAATTCCGGGCATTGATTGGCCTGAAATTAGAAATATTTTTTTCCGTGATGCTGCCAAAATATTAAATAAGTTTTTTTAAATATTAAATGTTTTTTTAGCAAAAAAAGGAAAAAAAATATTGAATAAAGATTTAGATGTTGCAAACGATTATAGATACCTTGGTTTTGCATTTATTTTTTTAGAAAATATCACATTTTAAAATGGAAAAAAAAATTATTGAATTAATGATACAGATATTGCAAACGATTATAGAAATCTGCCATTAAGTCGAGATTTCAATGCATATCCTGTCTTAATTCAAGCAGGTTTACCATAAATAAAGAAGATTTGTTGAATTAATTATTTAGTTATTGCAAACGATTATAGAGACCTTTGCGTTGCATTCATTTTTTTAGAAAATATCACATTTTATGTTTCTTTTATTTTATCCAGTCACGTGTAAAAAATATCATTTCTTTAGACTTGATTTACGATTATAGTTTTTTTTATTATTATTTGAACTTCCGGCATTGTTTTCTTTTATTTTATCCAGTCACGTGCTCAAAAAAAAACATGGTCAAAATATTTCTTTAAAAATTTGATAAAAATATAAGCCTTAAGTTATATATTATAACATTGGTGTCATTAGAAAGCTAATTTTTTAATCTTTAAGTTGATGTAAAAATCATGTTTGTGCGATAATATTTTCGGAAGTTATAGCGGAAAAACTTCGAAATTTCGCTTAAATTTTAATTAATTCAAATTCTAATTAAAAAAGGGCTCCGAGGTGCACATTCCGACCTCCAAGGTATACATGTACCAAATTTGGTAGCTGTAGGTCCAACGGTCTGGCATGTGGAGCGCCAACACACACACACACACACACACACATTGAGCTTTATTATAAGTATAGATTTGCAAATGTTGTTGATGAAAATGTATGTTTTCATGAAAGAAAAAATAAATTCTTATTAGTGGGGTTGTTCTTCGAAGGCCTTGGGTGAAGTTAATCTTCCTTGTGACAGGTGCTTAGTTATCTTTGATTACAACATCAGCGAACTATTTCATATTTTTTCTCTCTGTCGATACAATATTGCACTCTTTATTGTTTTCATTGGCTCATTATTCTTTGGAAAACACATTAGATTTATTTCCTTCGAAGAAAGAGTAGGCATTCTCTCCTCCCCCACACTTTTTTTTTGTCAAACCAAGATTTTTTTCCCTCCTCCTACATACTCGACGATCTTCCACCTCTACATACAACAGTCGATGTTGGATAATTCCACGAATACTGGAAATAACGGTTTCTGCCTCAAATCAGGCATTTTCGTCGAATCTATCTTCAGATATTTTGGTTATAAATCCCTGGAATGCAGCTGATACTCAGATACACAAAAATAGAATTTGTATTTTGGGTGTCTGATTTTACAACCAATCGAAGCCAAAACTTGACAAAGAAAAATAATTATAAGTCATAAGGTCACGTAAAGAAATTTAATTACTGAAGTTGTTGCGATTTTGAATTATTATGTTTACACGCACGAGAAATTTGTTAAATAATGATGACGATGATAGAATAGGCATTTATAATAGCTATAGATGCTAATTCTTAGAGCCAAATTTTATTTAACTATCTTTAAAAGGTAACCGACTACGTTGAAAACACTGGTTATAGACCAAATAAGCGTGTGTGTTGTGTGTTTTTGTGTGTGTGTGTGTGTGTTTTTGTGTGTGTGTGTGTGCGTGCATGCGTATTTCTTGTAGTTCAGACTTTCCTCTTTCCAAAACAGTTTATTTTTTCTAAGAAAACGGCGGTCCAACCCATTATCCAGGAGAATTTTAACCAAAACATATTTTTTAACTAAAATGTATTTTTAACTTCAATTTTAATTTTCATGAAAATGCTCCCCGTTCATAATATCTCAAATACTAACAGGGGTATTTACATAAAAATTTCAGCGTGTGTTTTAAATAATATAGGCAATGAAATGAACCAAAAGTTTTATTGTTGGTGATATACTTTTCCATTTATAGATGTTTTAGAAAGATGTTTTTAGATTTATAGATGTATTAGAAAGATGTTTTTAGATTTATAGATGTTTATGTTGGAGATTTATGAGAAAAATGCAAATAAACGCATATTTTTACCCATAGCTACTTTACACATCTTTTTTTTAGATTTTGGTTCATTTCATTCATTAGTAAATTCTATAATTTGTATGCAAAAAAAAAAAAAAAAAAAAAAGGATTGCTGCATTCTAATTTTGAGTAGAGTGTTAACCGTTTTGGTTTAATTTCATTAAAATCTACAACAAATTCTCTCTAAATATATTATATTTTCTAAATATAAGTTAAATCTCACAAAATATATTTTCAAAAAAAATTGTATTTATAGTGTTTATAAATGATAATACATCTAAAAATCGTAAATAGTGTTTAGAAAGTTCAACTATTCAACATTTTTCCTTCTAACGTAGTTGGATACCTAAAAATAATCGCGTTTATTTCTACCAGCTTAACGGATAAACTTTCTACGAATGAATTTCGTGCAAAAGCTTTAAAATTTACAAATCCGATATGTCTATACGTCAAATTTCAACGGTCTAGCACGAAGCGGGTCACCCCCCCCCCAATTTTTTATTTATTTTATTCAAAGACGTAAAGTGAATTCGAAATAGGTTTCTCCCCATTTAAGGAGGTCTGATACAGGGAAATTCGTCATTATCTCGAGTTTGAAATACTTTTTCTTGTATACTTTAATACTCTCTTGTCACACACACACAAAAAAAGTTATTAGAATTATATAAATGCAAAGTCTAGAACTGTTTAATCTCCTTTTCAGACAGCAAAAACCTTCGGAAGAAATCACTTTAAAATTAAATAAATGTTCTGACGAAACGGTTTTAAAAGGAATCACTACCTCTGAAAAGGAGAGTAAACATCAAGCCATAGCGATTATGCCTGGAGTATACCTGAAAACGATACCTGTCAGAATTATAGGAGAACATGAAAATTCGAGTCATTAACGGAGGTATATCACAAAACAATTTAATTTTATTTGTAAAACTGTTTCATCAAGTTTTATAGAAATGGAAACTATTCCAAATATCCACCAAATACCGTTTTAATTTCAGACTTTTATTACACAGACTATCAATCATTAGTAGTGCAAACAAATTCTGTTTTAAAATATCAGCAATAACAATTAAACGCAACTGACTCACTTTTAGGTGACCTAAATGATATGTCAAGCACATTTCCTTACCCACTAACTTCCAATTAGCAACGTAGATAGTCACACTAGCTGATGTACAGTATAAATGTAAATGAAGAAAAAATGTATTTACAAAAGATAAAAACTTCTGATTACCACTTCATAAATTTTCTGAACAAGCATCAGCTATTTTGAAATCCTATAAAATATCTAGTTTCAAGAGAAGAAATAGAATATTAATAGGAGGATAAGGTATTCCCATTTACAACGGAGATTGTGTTTAGTTCAGATTGATATAATTACATCTTGAACTGGCCAATACATGCACTCATAGTAATGGGGTTATATATCAACTTAAGAGTAACGTAATTTATATTTTAAGTCCGATTTAATCTGACAGAATAAGATCCAGGTCATTTACAGCCTGGTACCTACCTATGTAATAATTTTAACTCGTCAATGAAAATAAATAATTTAAATAAGAGAAGGCAGTAGTAAAACAAAAATATGGGCCCCAGAGAATAAGTAAAACTTTGTGAGAAGTTGATTTTCAGCTAAATGGATATTTTTATACCATTACATGCGTGACGTGTATCTGCATGCTGTTTCTAGAACGAACCATGAATTTCAAGCATTGTATTTCCATTTTATATTTGATTTATGTTGCTATAAATAAATTTGTATTGATGATAGCATTTCCCAATTCGTTGGTTTAAGCCACACCCGATGTAAGTGATCAATCACAAAAAAAAAGTTCCATTGCAATAAAAGGTTGTACTTAATTTATAGCATTAAAAAGAAATAAATACAGAAAATCCTTAACAACGTCTGATTTAAGATGTATTTATCTACATACTTAAAATAATTGGAAACATCAACGAACCAATTCCAACTCCAACATCTGTCCAGATTTCGGAGTTGCTTTGCTCCACTCCACACAAATATTTCGACATTTCAACCGCTTGCCTAATTATCTTCAGTTGCCTCTGGTTCGTATATTTTGCAGTTAATTATTATGCCGAGAAAACTCGGGTGAAACAGAATTTGTCAGTGCGATTTGTTTCCTCACGGTTTTACTCGGCCTGGAGGAGATAAAAGGAAATATTAAGCCTTAATTGGAAGTCTGCCAAGTTTTATTCGTTTCGCGGCTCTTTCAATGGGACTAGTCACGTGTTTTTCCTTTTGTATAATATACGTCTGCTTGTGGATTAGTAATGAATGAAAAAGGATAGTTACGTTGAAAAAAAAAGTAAAATAATGACGATGATGCAAGATAGCGAAAGTGATGGTTCTTCAGGTATTTATTATGAATATAATGATTTCTGTTACTCAAAAAAAATCAAATCCAATGAGAGAGTGTACTTTGTGCTCCCGTAAAACAGATCCCAGTGGTAAACCAGTAAGAATAGAGACCGGATACCAGTGTGCAGAATGCCAAGTATCACTTTGTATTGTCCCTTGTTTCAAAAACTATCATACAAAGACTAATATTTAACTCTTTTTTATTCGCCCGAATAAACTCGGGACAGTAAACTAACATTAAAAATAAATGCTTTTGCTCCCATAAAAAATTAAAAATTCAACTTAAAATCAACATTTTTGTTTTGTTTCGTTTCCTTGAGTTTTAAAAAAAAAATACGATGATTTTTTACAATTTTTTTTCAAAAAAGAAAAAAGAAGTCATAAACAGAAGCGGTTAAATTTTTCTTATACACACCTATACTGTCAGACTAGTTCAGTCTTTAAGAAGAAAAAAAAATGCCTGATAGGGTCATGTAAGCCCCAACTATTAAACCAAATGTTTTAATTTCGTATAAGATCCCACGGTCCCTAGTTATATTATTAATCGGCATCTAGCTCTCTCACCGAAACCTTTAATTTTCAAAAGAAGAAGCAATTATTACGTTTTACATTCATTAAAGGCAGGAATCATGACCCAATGAATAGGCAAGGAAACTAAGTCATCAATTTTTATTGCATACCAAACCTTATAACATCCAAATACTTCACTAATAACCGCCTTCTCAATTCCTTCCAGTTTAAACAGTCACATAATAAAACTTTGGCAGAGTCCCATCCTTAATAAGCAATGCGATTTCGTCAATTAATTTCCCTACTTCATAAATAATTTTACTAAGAAGATGAATAAAAAATAAATATTTTATTGTTATTAAGTTTTGCTCATCAAAATCAGTTGGCATGATTAAATTAATATTATGTATGCGATAAAAGAAGAATCGACCAAAGCCTTGACTCCTGATCGACTAAGGCCTTGTAACAGCTGCACCCTCTAGCGAGGAGTGTTGGAGAACGAGGGACTTGAAGAGTTCCCCTTCTGACCCCACGTGATGTTGATGGTTCTCCGTAACATGCTACACTTGGATTAATTCTCTTTATATTACACCCACACATTATATATATACTATTGCTATGCGTTTGTGCATGTGAGCGTTAGTTTAGTGTGTATCCGAATAAAAAAAATTAAAATGGCAAAATGGTAAAAAGTAACCCGCGTTTGAAATTTCAAATTCATGGAAAGATTTAAAAAAATGACAATAGATTCTTAAATACGATTGACAACCTTCCAATTTTTATTTTCATTTTGTAGATAGCGTCCCTATTTAATAAATATTCTCTTTTTGAAACTCTAAATCCTTTTACATATAATTGTAATAATTTGGTTGACGATGACCAGAAGCTGGTAACATAATGGATAAACACAGCTCATATATTCCCCCTCCCCCTTACATACGCACAAAGATACAAATACTAATTCACCAACTGGTAACTACGGATCTGCTAAATTCACTTTTCAAACTCACAGGGTAGAAAATATTTGCTCATAATACAGCTGAAGGTCACAGAGAAACCTTTACTAATTAATATAAAAGACAAATTGATGCTATCAGATTAAGGACTAAATGAATATTAACATAAGCTAAATTAATACTATCTGTATGAAAGGAGAAGTGTTTATCACCAAAATCCTTTGAAATTTCAAATTCTTGGAAAGTAACAGAAAAATTTTAAAAATTTACTCTTAGAAAAGCTCGATATTAGCACAAAAATTTCAAATTTCAATGCACTAAAAAGAAATATTCTTTCCTTCTAAGTTTAAATTCTTTCCATATAATTGAAATGATTTTATTTATCGTGAAAAATAACTAATACTGAACAAAGTAAATAAATCATAGCTCACATATTCTCTTTTTCCCACATTTACAAACGACCGAATTGCAACTACATATCTGCTAAATTCACGTTGCAAAGTCACGGCTTAGAAAATAATTTCTATAGCACAGCTGAGAGTCACGAAGACACTTTTTTTTAATCAATATAAAAAATAATTACTATTACTAACAATTTTAATTTATATAGATTAAATTAATACTTATGATACCATAATAGAAGAATTGAAGGCCGAAAGCCTTTGGAATTTCAAATTAATAGAAAGTAGCAGAAAAACTTTAAAAATTCACATTTAAGTAAGCTCAATAACATTTCTATTTATTTTGTTAGTTTCTTTGCATATAATTGAAATAAATTGATTTACTATCAACAGAACTTACTGAACAAAGTAAATAAATCAAGGTTCATATACTTTTTTTTTTACAAATACAAATTCATCGACTGGCAACTACGGATCTGCAAAACTCACTTTGCAAAGTCACGGCTTAGAAAATAATTGCTGATAACACCGCTGAGGGTCACAGTGAAACTTTTACAGCAAAGCATAGTATCCGCGACATAACTACGAATTAATTCCGACAATTGAGCCTGTTAACTCAGATCCCTCTGGGGGTTATATTTCAAGATAAATTACTAACTCCCAGAATATTTAGCGATGAATCTTAAACGCACACTTCGACAATGATTACACGGACGCGATACCCAGTTCAGATTTCATTGTAAATTGCTTGACTTATCCTGGTACCGCTTTGAAAGCGAGAACAATAAATGCGAACTCGCCGAATATATTTAGCAATTATTTCTATGCTTTGTTTTGACTCCCGGTTCCGTTCTCAAGGGGGTCCTTTGTCAGAGTTGGAACGCCTAATGGCCTTTTAAAGGAAGAAAGTGAACTGGATCTCGTTCTGTACACCCCCCAGAACGGCGACAGTCTTTAATCTTCGGATCGTCTGGAGAACGTTTTAGAATTTTAACAGATGAGAACTGACAATGCAGTAAAGTTTAAAAGAGGTGAGAAGCTCGGGACAACTCTATTTGCCATGCCTGCTTTGTCCGGATAAACAGAGTGAGTAAATTTTTAGTTTTTGGAAAAGATTTCTGCAATGCCCAGAGGATGGTACGACTTGGATAGCAGGAAGTCTTTCGCTGTGAGGGACTGTAATGAATTTTTAATGTTGCTTGTTTTATCAGATATGGTTAATTAAAATATAGAATACACAATTGGACAGAAAGAGTCCACACTTGAAATCTTTTTAAAAAATATAGTGTAATTATACACGAGATTAGAATAAGTTTATTAACCATTTTCCTTTCCTCTATTGCCGACAAGATAGAAACATTAATTTGTTTTAGTCTAAACAAATAGTTATAAATCCTAGCGACTAAACAGATAAGGGAAAACTTTATTTGTCATCCCAAATCACTTTAAATATATTTTTCCAACTTATTATAAATTTCAAAAAAAAAATCTATCAACGAAATACAGACACAACTATTTATAAAATTTTAATGAAATATTTCTAATCCCTAATGTTTTCTCAAGTGGCCTATATCTATATCTGCAGGTGCGTGTAAATGTGAGTATTTCCATCAGTCCATGTATTAATGTCGATATAATTCGAGGAAACTAAATATTAAGGACATTTTCATAGAAATTAAATATTCATTTATTCCCTTAACACCAAAATGCAGAAGTATGAGTCCAATTAGCTTAAATTTTAATACCTTCAAATCGAATTTAATACTTTCAAGTCTCAATAGTTATTATAAAGCAACCATTTCTCAACAAATGCCCAAATTACAAAAATATTTACTTTTTTTTCTTAACTTTTTGGTAAATTTTAAAACACATTACCCAAATGATAGGATATACAGGAATTCAATTTATATTAAAGCATAAGAGCTCAATATTTAGTTTTAAAATAATAGTACACTGTTTTTAAAAGATAATACAGACAAAGCGAGTAATAGCTGTTGCCAATTAGATTATCAGTTAAAATTTTAAAAATATAGGAAATCCCAGAAATTATTTTTAAATCCAAGACTTTTTTTTAAATTTTAATTATTAATCTACCAGAGATTTGATTTCTCAATGAAATTGAAATATCATAATAAAAAAATGAAGGAAAGAAAAGTCTACCAATTCATTTACTGATTAATTCCTAGTTGTCCCAGTTCCTTTCTCGATGGAACCATTCTCATGATGGCTTGATAAATTGGAGAGCCTAATAGTTTAGATTCGGCTTATCAAGATGTAATTATGGAATTTTAACGTATGTTCAAATATGTACTGAAAGTAATTTGAAGCTAAAAAAATTTTTATTAAATTAATTTATTTTTCTATTTCTTTTATTCGAATAAGCAAATTCAAAGTTTGATTTTCCGTTACATAAAAGAAGAATATGAAAGTTTTAGAACGATGTCAGCTAACCCTCAGTGTTAACTTTGTAATGATTTGGTTTCAGAAAAAGTATATCATAATAAGTGTCTCATAATGCTTTGAAATCTTTATACAAGTTAATTAATGATTAAAATAAAAAAATTCGCATCGATTAGTTAAGCAATAGAATTAATTTTTAAATACTGTTAATAGCTTAATTGATCTAAACATCCTCTTATCTCAAGAAAGGAGTTTGAGGTAAATAAACATCACTTTCACTCTTTAATTGGCCAATTAATTTCATTTCGGAATTTTCCGGATCAAAAGCCTGTAGCAGTGAATTTTGGAATGGTGTGATCATCTGCCAACTTTCAAAGCCACAGAATTTTATGAATATAATTTAATTTCAATAAAAGTAATTTCTAAACAGCAAATATTATTACAAAAAGAATTTGTTAAAAAATGATTACGACTTTCATGATAAAGGTTTCAAGCATTAAAAAATGTAAATTTAATAAAAAAAATTTGATGCACTTTTATTTTAGAACAATTTTTAGAATAAAGTTAGAATAAGGATAAAATTATTTTAAAATAAAATAAGAATAAAGTTTAGAATAATAATAATAATTAAATAAAAATAAGGGCCCAAAAGTGAAATTGAAAATTGAAATTATACTCGATTTCTATTTTCAGCAATATATAAAACATTGCCAAAAGTTTGAGCACCCTTTTCTCAAAATTGACTAGTCATTACGTTTCAATATTTTCTTGAAAGAATATTCTAAATATTATACTAAATCTCATCCCGATCTCAGATTTCAACCCTGTGCCCTCCCTCTTGCGAAGGGGGCATGTGTTTCGACGCACTTAACAGCGTATCTCCCTTAAAATCTCACTAATGGTTTGGGCATCATATTTATATTATTTTATCTGGCCACACATTTTTTTCAAAGAAAACTTATGGATATTTGTTGATTAATAGTATCAGGTTTTAAGAAAACACTTTTTTTCACTATTTGTCAAATAAAAAACTTAAATGTTTGAGTAATAAAATTTGGAAATTTGCAACATGTAGATAGAAAAAAATGAAGAAAAATAATAACGGGGAATTTATTTATAGATAATTTATCGAATGTTTCATTGACATATTTCTTTTTATCTTTTTTTTAAATTTAAATACCATTTGTGTAAAAAATATCCTTATCATAAACAGATAAGGATTATTTTTCTTTATCAAATATAGATATATAGAACGAAATAGCCAATATCCTCCCTGTATCATGAACGGAGTAATATATAATTTCAATTTTTTTTAATTAAACTGTCAAATAAACTCAAAAAAGTTCCATAACCTGTTAGCTTTATATTTTTAAAAATCTTTTATATTTTCACGCCACGTTATTCGTTGAAGATTCACAGAGATTCTTAATGATTCTCGAATAGATGTTCGATCAACGACCCTCGATTTTGGAGACAAAAATAAAGGTTTTGAAAAATATGATCATTTATATCTTTATTATTATCAAGATTTGGATAACTTTCTAGAAAATCCCATTTCCTACCAGGAACCTATAAAAAATGAATGGTTCACACGAGAGTTAGTTCTAACTTTACAATGCATATTGCATTATCAGTTGATGCAAGAAGAATTATAATGCATTAGGTTTACTTTGAGGTGTTAATTTTTGCATTACATTTTGTGTATACTTTTGTTACACATTTTTACGTGTGTTTAGTATTTTTTTAATAAATATAGTGTCATTTGTATTTTATTATCTGATTATAATAAATTCACTGTATAATTACCGTAATGTTTCAACAACGAACCAGTTTTTTGAAGGCGGGTGAAATTAAAATAAAGATCCCAAAACCAAGCAATTTAATTATTTATTTCGATTTCACTAACAGAAAATGCTCTAAAAAATGCGCGTTAAATCATTTCCTATTCGAAAGGACATAAAATTCTGGGATGGAATTCAGAATATTTAAGAAGTTTAGACCTAAAAATAAAGCCAGAACTTTGCAAACCAATACTTTCCGGGTCTAAAACGATTTCCGAAAGTTAGATTTTCGCAGGGTTACATTTCATTTTATTCACTGAATTTAAAACTAAAGTGAAATGTTTCACGATACTGCATGATAAAACGATATTTTTTTTAATCTTTATATTACCATTGATTCCAGAACATGATGGAAATCAAGTAAATAAAATAAATCATGAAATATTTGGAAGTAAATTAAGAATTAGAAGTATTTTATGTGTGGTCATAAGATAATTCTTTCAATTAACTAATAAAATGAAATTCTGAAATTAATTTGGTTTGTGTTTTTTGTTGAGGACTTTATCATGCTTTATATATCATTCTTTAATATTAATACTAAATGACAAAGTCCAAAAGAAGTCGTCCATAAAACATAATAAAAAATATCAAAAGTATTCAGCTAATAAAAGTGAAAGCTTGGATGTTCAATTAAAACTTATTTTAATCAAAGATTTTCCTAACTGATAACTAACATAGAAAATTATTCTTTACTGTATCACAAGTATCTGATTGTGTTTTCTTCGGCTTTTCGGGTTCCTTTGATAAAATTCCAGAATTATAATTAAGTTTAATTATAGTTTTATTACTCAGAATAACCAAGATGATTAAATTCATTAAAAAATAACTGGTTAATAAGCATCAAAACCATTCGGGACTACTCTGCAAACTCAATAATGCATCCCCTTGCAAAATCAACTTAAGTGGTTATTGGTCACATTCCAAAAATACAGATCTATTCTCTAGAAAGAAAAAGTAGTTAAAAACTGACTTAATATTTAGTAGTTAGATGCTGATTTTACATCTAATGGTACAATGACAACTTAGCCAGGACAATCAGTGAATGTAATTGCAAATGCAAAAATATAAATTCGTGTTACGGTTACAGAAAAAAAATATAACTAAACAGCTTTCATTTCATATAAAAAACAATATTAAGAAAATTATAAATTATCAGCATATTATCTATTTAACGATACTGCTTAAATATATTCACTAATTTAAATGCATGAGGATAATATTCAGGACTATTTCTAGGCGAAATGATACACTAAGTTCAGTTTAGTTATATTAACGTTCCGTTTTAAAGCAACATTAGGGCTATTTTCTAATAACCTAAATGATATACCAAATAATTTTCCTAAGATAATCTTATTAAATTGTTACTTTTTTATTATAAATGCACACTGTATTAAAATTTTAAAACAGATGTATCGTAACTAATACAATCGCTTGTAACACATATTAATTATTATTCCATCTGAGGATTAAAAAATTGCGATATATCTCTAAAAAAAATACAATAGCTTTAATTTAAGAAAAAAGAATGGGAAAAATAAAATAGCTTTTCGTAATAATAACAACGCGTTTCTTCTTTTCGATAAACGACTGCATGTTATACGTATTCTCAAGAGATTAATTTATTTCCGTATCATGACAGTACATTTATTATCTTTGAAATTGGGCCAACAACTCTTTCGTTCGAATTCAGAGTTTTAGTAGTATTTTTCTAATGCATTCAGGTATGACTTTAGATACTTATAGAAGATATATTTATTAGATAGATATATTATATTAAAGTACGGAGAAATGTCTGAAGCAATAGTAAAAGTCAAGCTACTATATGCAAAAAATTTAATCTAGTTTTCAAAATCATTTTTATTTTGTAGAATGCTCGATATTTATATTAATCTTAGGCTTATTAATGTCTATTATGTAATTTCATGCATATTACAAAATTTGTAAAAAATCATGTATATTACAAAAAAACCCAACAAAGAGATAGCATTTGTTGGAAATTTAGCAAGAACTACAATTTTTATAAGCTAAGCCTGAATTAATGAAAGACAAGAAAATGATACAATGGGCTAATAATATTTGTAAAAATAATAATGCATAATATATTTCTATAGTAATTACCAAATACATCATTTATCGTTACATTCCAAACGTTATCTGTAAAATTTGGGAAGATGTCAAATTTTTATATTTATTTTTAACGGATGTCCCACTAACTACTGTTAGATTTTGAAAATCAATATAGAAAAATGATTGAATGCGACAAAAATATATTGCTTGCGGACTTAATTTTGCATAATAAAAAAATTTTATTCCATCATATGACTAATTTTTGTTAACATTTCTACCAGCAGGTTGCACTGAAGCAAATTTGTAACGTTAATAATTAAAAGGAAGAGATCATCATTCTATATTTCATTTTTGTCTCAGACTGGACATTACCGTGAATACATAGTTGTTTAATTTATTTATTTTTGTAACAGTTTTTGTACCATTTTACTACTATTTCGCAGAGTCTCCTGTCGGTACTAATGTTCACTAGCTTTGCAATTTGGTGGGATAAAACTACCTGACAGCCAAGGCAACTAATGATGCACCTCTATCGCAGTAATTCTTTTTTGAAAATGATTTTTTAAATTCATCAGTCACGGTCGGTCCAATATAGATACAACAGAAAAAAAGCATTTCGATATTGAACAAACTGAACGTATGCAAGTTCTGTAAAGCTAACTAGTAAAGTCAGACATGTATAAACAACGCTCGACACTTTTTAAAACCCCATTTAGCGAACTCTTTTTTTACGATTTCCTTACTATTTTAATATTAAGAACCTCACTGTCAAGATTGATACTAAAACAGCCAGCACAATAAATTCGAAAGCAAATAAAAAAAAAATTGGGTTACGTTTTTTGCAAATTCGGTCTTTTTTCTGAATTCCAATTTTACCCATCAATACTCTGAATATAACTTATTTTAATTGCAAACATTTAGTACAATGAAAACGAATATATTTTAAACATTTAAACTATCAATTAATCATTTTTTGAAGCAAATCCATCAATTAATCCATATTACTACATTAACTGTCATCCTCGTATGTTTGAGCAGAGCGGGATATGTTCTTTATGGCACATTAAAAGTCCTTCTAACAAGTTTGTTGTTTTCAATGTAGGATGAGCTAAAAATGCTTTTAAATAATTCTGCCGTAATTGCAAGCACTTTATAGATCGAATTCTTATATTTATTTATTTTCAAAAATAGATTATCAAATCACGCTTATGATAGCATATTCACAAATACTGGGTGAAATATGGATATTATTGAAATATAGATATTATTAACTGCTGAAACATCAATAAAAAAAGTACATAAAAAGTACAAATTTATTCTGTATAAGTGACTATAGCTGGAGGATCTTATACTTAAAAATTCGTTCTTTTTCAACCAAATCTTGCCCTTCTTCCCAAACGCGCATTATTTCTCCCCAATAAATTTCTTCTTTGAGCTTCACTTTCGATTTTTTTTCCCCATCCTCTCTTTTTTTTTCTCTCTCTCTTCTCACACATTTCTGAACACAATCGTGTTTTCAAATGAAAGCAATTTCCGAGCGTTTAAAACCTCAACACCAGAATTCAAATAAAATTTCCTATTCCAGTTAGTTTGAACATTCATGGCCTGCAGGTACACGTAGTACAATACGATATAATAAATCCTTTCAGCATGGACATACATAAATCAAAAATAACTTTTTTTCTCCCCTATTTCAAAAAAAAAAAAATCCGAATAAGGACTATCAATTTATTATTTGGTTAGAAGTTTATACGAAAGGAATTTACGATGTGGAATGTAAATGTAAATTGATTTTATAAATGCATGCAATCATATAAGCTAAATACTATGTTTGAAATATATTTTTCAGTGTAGAAATGTGAAAATATCATTATTCATTATCATAATGGGGAATATTATTTTAAAATATTCATGTTTATTTATTTTTGCATACTGAATAAATAAAATAACAATAACTTTTAATAAACTGCCATCATATTTTCCACTCTGCCATATAAATGATTAAAAATGATCATTAATAAATATAATAAACAATAATAAATATAATTTAAATAAGGATAAAATAAAAACAAATAAATGAAATGGTTTGAGATAATAACTAGACTTCGATATCGGTATCTTTCCCTCTCTATATATATTGGCATATATAATGATAAATTTTTTAACTTTCATTTTAAATTTTTGTTGCTGACAAGTAAAGTTTTAGAGCTCGACCGATTTTGGGACGAAGGGGAAAAAAGCATTTTTCTAAATATCGACGTATGCGTAATCTCATAAAATGGCTTGAAATAATCACGAGACTAAACTGGTTAATAACTTTAATTAACTAATTCGTCAGAATTCAGAGAACGAATAATTTTGAAATTGAATTGTGACTTTAGTTGGCGATAAATCGACAAATGTGACAAGCCTCTACATTATTTTCTAATAACCCTAGAAGCGAAAAATCAATGCCTCAAAAGTGGTAAATCGCCAATCTGTTGCCTATGCATTTTGAGGCTTCAAAAACTTCAACCCTAGACCTTTATAAAATGGGAATAGTGTGAAATAAAGTGTTCACGATAACTTTGACTTAATTCATCGAAATAGATGCAATGAAAAATTTATTTGACAAAAAAAAAATGAAAGCAAACTGCATAATACAATAAATTCAGTTTACTTTTAAAAGAAGTTGGCAGTTTCTACAAATTATTATACCAGTTATGTACAATATGTAAACAAAAATCCAATCCTTATCAAAATGCATGTTTCCTCTTTTACCTAAAGCATACATAAGATTTTTGAGAATTTCCTTCGGCAGTTATGTATGTGAATCAAATATTCTTATGAAGAGAAAACAGAAAATTTCTGTTATCAAGAAAACAGTTTTACTCCTTCAAAATAATAAACATATTCCAGCCATACAAATCAACAAAAGTGTTTGAAAATGCGGATGAATGCAACCAACTTTACAAAACAAAACAATAAAATAGTACATTAAAAATATGCACATAAATAAAGAAATCATTTGAAAAAACTATGTTACTTTGAATGATAAGCTTAACCAACCAGAAAATAAAATGCAGCCGCTTTAAGTTATTCATGAAACACTTTTCTTTCAGCAGAAATGTTTAATAATAGACGAGCAAGAAGAGGGGGAAAAAAGGGAAAAGAAAAAAAAAACTGCAGGCGATTTTTCCATGTTGTCGATGATGGAAGTTGAAGTTCTTTATTTTTGTTTCAAGAATGAAAAAAGAGTATAACAAGTTTTTCGAATGCATTGTTTACTTGATTTTGAGATACGAAAATTCGGCTCCTACAAGAGATAAAAGTCAGGAAGCTTGGGGACACAGATGTATCTCTCGAAGTAGTAATTTATCCCATTTTTGTACGTTTGTTTTATTCTAAGAAAAAAAAATATCAGTATTTGTTGTGCGTATAAAAAGAAGAAACCGAATTTCTGCAGGCGACAAGAGAACATCTCTAAGTGGATTGTTACACATCTCTTGATAAACGACGGTGAAAAAGACGAAGTATTTTTTCCCCCCTTTTGACTCTTGTTCTTATACTTTGAATTTCTTACGTTTCTCATAACTCTAGTTTAAGACTTTTTCGGGCAGTGTTTTGTTACCGCAGGCTTGGATATAGAATTCATTTAATCATATTAAAGCAGTTCTTGACTAGAGGAAAGAAAATATATCTGGATCTGCTTCTCATCGACAAGAAACTGATACGTAAAGAGATGAATAAGATTGTTTATATAATTCAGTTTTCAATTTATTTAGACGAAATCTAAAGTAAATAATATTATTTATTCTATTTTAAAATATACTTTAACAGATATAATCTTTGTATTTGTTTAGGGTCCTATTATTTACATAAGGAATTCAAGGAGGAAATAAATAAACAATAAGGAATTTATTTTGCCCGATAAAAATAATTTTTTTTTTCTGGAAAATTTTCTAAATTTTGCGAAATGATCTCCTAAAATAGTATAGTTGATAAACAATGAAACAGATAATATCAGCAGAAATGATACTGCATGTTTTTAAAGAGTTTTGCATAAACAATTGAAAATATGATTGGGCAAAGGAATAATAAATTGTAACTATCAGTTCGTTCGGGTTTCAAATGAACAGTCCAATTTCCCAATACCGGTACCAATTTTATTAGAAGGAAAAAAATCTTTTGATATCATGACAGAACAGAAAATATTTTTAATTCTAAACTGATGCGTCATTCCTTTTTTTTTTATCTGTTACATTTTTATTGGCTCAGCATTTAAAAAAAAAACATTATTAATATCATTTGTCTGATTTAATTGACTATGCCTTTCTAAATGATTTATATTTATTGAAAAGTTTTCTACTGCAGTAACTGTGGGTGATTAATCATTTAAATCTCTGAAATCAGTAGAATGATACACACAAAAAATATTACTAACTTAAAAAAAAAAAATCTTCGATTCCAAATTCATCAACTTACTTAGAAATTCATAGTGCAATTTTTATTTTCAAGGAGTTAAAAACTGCTTATTTTCTTAAATTAATCATTTATTTCTGGAAATAATAATTCATTATATTTAATTTCCTTTCATTAGATAAAATTATTGTTTATTTATTATTTTTAGTTAATAAATTGATCAGAACTGTAATTAGTAAATATTAAAAATGAATCGCTGCACTCATTTTTAACGAGAGAACTGTTTCGACCTCATAAGCTAAGGAGCATTTACATTGTCAAACATATATAATTTAACAATTACTATGTAAATATAATGATTAATTATGAATATAATAATATAATAATCCTACAAGTATTATAACAGTATAATAAATAATTAACTATAATTTACCAATTATTTATAAATATAATAAGTGAGCAATTATTAAATAAATATAGTAGTTGTCATTGAATGAACTCATCATAATGCAAAATATTATCTTTTTCCATGACGAGTATTCTTGTTAAAAAACATTTGTCTATTTAACTATGGCAGGGAGTTGTCTAATTTTTGCCAATTACAATTTTGGGATAAACTCAGTTTTTATCCTGGTATCTTCAGCTTTAACTCAAGTTCTACAACACAAATCTGAAAAGAATCAAATTTTTCATAAACTTTCCAAATAAATGTAATATTTGCGTTTGAATTACATTTTAGGCATATATTCATATATTCTATTTCATAAAATCGTTATAAAATGTGGCACATATTAAACTATTTCACTAAGAAACAAAAAGCAAAGTGGCCCTAAATTCCTGAACTGTACAAACTACATGATGCGTGATTATTCTTTAAAAAATTATCAATAGATGTAACAATGAAGTAAAAGCAGGAAGCAACTAGAAACCAACTTTTAATAAACGAAGCACGTCTTTTCATGGCAAACAGAGCAAATACAAATACAACGCAGGTGATCAGAACAGAGTATAATAATAAGTTGTAATTAAACCAGCCCGATAAGAAAGAGGTTAATCAGGCATTAATCGGCACACATAGTCCCAAAACTCTCCATTTACCAATGAAAACTAATACACACAAAACTCCGAAGAAAAACCGGTCAAGCATTCATTCAACAGATCCCAAAACGCCCAATTACTACAAACGAAAAGCAACGAAGAAGGCTTTCATTCGAGCAACGTGTGCACCTCATTCCTACTCTAAAATACCACAAAACAAAAATTTAAAAAGTTCTGAAGATGGAAGGGGGGCGGAGGAGGTGCTTACTGGAAGAAGAACGATTCCAAACGGAAATCGCAAACGAACCGTCTAACGAAAAGTAATTTCTCATTAATCGGAAAAGACGAGTTTAAGATTACTTTCCAAATTACTTCTCTGTCCTTTCTTCTGGGTGTTTTAAGTTCGTTCGAATGGAAATGATGTCGCCGGCATTCTCTCTGGAGTTTTAATTCGCTGCAGACAACAATTTGTTTTCATTATGAGAACGACAATCTTTTAAAAACAACAAAAGATTTGTGCTTTCCACCATTTCCATTAGAACGCGGATAGATGCAGGAGAATTTTCTCGCCGGAGATACGAATTAAACGCTTCATTGAGGGCATTTCTTCGCATCCACCCCCCCCCCTTCGGTTATAGTCAGGTAAATGCCCACAAGTGCATGAACGACGGTCGAAATGTCATCGGAAAGAATAAAAATAAGCAAATGGAATGGGAGCATTCAATTCGGGCATTAACATGCGAGAACACACTTAATTAGTAATCCTGGGGTCGTTGGAAACATTTGTGCCATAGTTTGGAGCGCAGTTAAAATAATATTTAAAGGCATTTATTCGAACGTTTATTATCGATTAGAAACTTTTGATTGTATTTCAGCAAAAGAAGAAAAAAAAATATTTCTTCCGTTTTCAAATTTAATTCGTCCCGATTTTTTTTTAATGTCCGTAATTAAAAGAAACGGCGGAATAAAAATGTTTTCTAAATAATTTAACACATAAACAGATTTAAATGGATTGTAAGGTAATAAATGCTGAAAATAGCAGCAATTGTTATACTAAGAACACGAAAAATCAATTAATTACAACACTAAATTTATAATGAAAGAAAAAAAAAAAGAAAATCCATTTAGCTTGAGAAAAATAATCATATTTATCCACTAAAGCTGTAATAAAAATTCGACTTATAACAATCATATAACAACACTTAATTTTGCATTTTATATAGCATTTAACTATAGCTGTTCTGTCTAATACTGGAAAACTCTCATACCGTTTTTTCTTCCCTAAAATATCATGCTAAATCTCATTGAATATTTTTTTTTTTTCAAATATTGCTAGAGCCATGCTAGATGGAGGGGTGGTGATAGATGGCCCGATATTCCCACAGTTTAGACTTGTCATCAATGTATGAAAATTCAGCATCTTTTATGAAATAACATATTTTTGTTTACCTTAAAAATATTAACATTCATTAATGCGTCGAAGAATTATTTAAATCTAGAAATGTTGATTGGCTGATTGGAAGCCCGGAATTTGGCGGCAAGTTCATATGCCGCATAAGAACTCCCTACGGATCCAATAGTACTGAGTTCAAACCTCAGAAAGCACAATACCTTAAATATTCAATGTCAGTTTTTTAATTAATTTATTATCCTAAACAATACGACTTTCGAGATCAATATTTTACCGATTACCCCCCCCCCTCCCGTCACTATTCGAAGCAATTCTTTATTTTTCCAAGCAAAGAAGAAACTATGTCTTTCTTCCTAGAAACGTAATAAACGAGCAACGTAAGTGTAAATGAAATAAATGGATAATCTTTCAGGAAGACAGCTCAACCATAAATTCTAGAGTCACCACAATCGCAAGATCTCAGTAAAGACTACTGCTGAGTCATGATAGCATATTTCCTTTTCTTATAATAATTTATCAGAGAACCATTATTTTACGTAATGGTTTTCAGTATATATATAAGTATTAATCAACCTTTAGGTCTTATACCCTATAATTAAGTTTTAATACATGTACTGTATGATACTTCATCTTTATACTTTCTCATTATATGAGAAAGTAAACTTAAGTATATATACAAAAAAATTGCCATTTCTCCAGTAATTCCAGAATAACTATTAATTTCAAGATGTTGAGTTTTTTTCGATTTTTTAAAATCATTTTATCAATCTCAGAATCCGTTGTGAAAACCAGGCATTAAGGAATCTAGATATGAGGCGTTTACAATAATTCTAAGACCTTATCAAAATAAGAAAATATGTAGTTTGCTTAAATATTCAGTTTTTTCAGTGTACAATAAGCCTAAACATATGAGCATTATAAGCATGTTTACTACCATTTCAATTATAAAACAGTTCAAATAGAAAACATAGTATCGAAATCAAACTAGCATCATTGAAGAAATACTATGTAAAGTTCAAAGATACAATAAATTCATAATTTATTCCAATACTAACTGGTAGCAGACGCGTTGCTGCAGTAGATGAAATAATCTTGGAAATATCGTTTGGAATTTGAAACTGTTATCTTGTTTAATTAAGAATGATAAGAAGAATGATATTTTCTTATCGGCAACGGCATTGAATACATTCATTGAAATTAATATATAAAGAAGCATAAATTGTATTTACTCTAATTTAATCACTCAATTTAAAAACAAATATTCATTTTTATGTATTAGATTTGTGTGTTCGTTTAGAATTGTAAAGCTTGGTGCTCTTTCAGAGGGATAATGAAAGAAACTACTTATTGTATCTCGTGATTCGTTCAATATTCTTTCAGAATTCTTAAGTTTAAGATTAGAAAATGTGTCTAAAATCTTTCCTTTTGAAATTGATTTAACATAGAATATATATTTATACTATGAAATCTTTAATATAGTTGAAAGGATAATTTTTTGAAAACTAAGATGATGCAAAATTATTTGTACTATAATATTTTCGGAAGTTACTGCAAAAAACGGCCAAATTTGGTTAAATGTGTAGTTAAAATTTCAAACCTATTGGATCTCTTCCCCTAAATTTTTCTCGCACACAGTCTAATAAAACTATTACGTCAGAGAAAGACTTGCATTGCATTTATGTACAATAGCTACGACATATTAACTTCTAGCTTAAATTTTGCATATTTACTGAATCTGTTGTGTCGCCTAGGCGAGTTATTTGGTAGTCAATCCATGGTAAATAGATGCAGTAAATAGATCTGAAAATATTTTTTTTATACTTTAGATGATTGTATAATGTCTATAACCTTCGCGTAGGTGCAAGCAATATGTAATCGAAGTTTTACCGGAATCGGATGAGCGGTACAGCAGCACTTAAGAGACATGCAGACAAACATTCATGTTTATTCATATAGATGTGTCGAAAATATCAAACTTATGAAATCGGAAAGTTGCAAAGACAGAAAGTCTAGTGATGAGCAAATTATTTTTGTAACTTTCCAAGCAACAAAGCAAGATTTGGGTACTTAGCATTTGTATTGATTGCAGTTTCTATTGAACATTTTAACCATGCGTGAAAAAAAGGAAAGCATTACAAATAATGGTGCGAATGTGTGTTTTTGTATTAATTTGTGTTTATCTGAAACCCCAGTATTTTAGGTAAAATTTTAAAGTGTTTCCTTATGAATTAAACAAGTTTAGTTATATTAACACCCCATTTTAAAGCAACACTAGAGCTATTTGGGGATTGACCTTGTAATTTTGAATCACGGTCAGGTGATGAAGACGACAACTGAGCTGGCATTTCCCTCTTCACATCACACCAGCAAGAGGGCGTGTAGCCAGAACGTTTAACGGGGGTACACGACGGTTCTTCGAAGGAATAGTCTCAAATACCCTCCGGTTCCTAAGCAGAGAACTTACTACTAGGACACCGCGGCTAATGAATTAAACCAACAAAGGATCGGTAAAATAGATAACTAATTGTATACCAGAAACAATAACTCGGCATATATGAATCAAGAATTATATCGTTAGAAATTTGTAATATTGTCTTTCAGTAATAATGGTCCCTTCTTTCACGAAAGAACAAAAGATTACGGGCATTCTTAACGAATATCAGGTCAATGAAACCTTACATACGTGATCATTTGGCTAAAAATATAGGTTCTTGAAAATCCAAGAATTTTGGCTCTATCGCTTTTAGAAATCCAAATCTGGAGATTCTTCTACAAAACTCCATGCTTTGTGTAAGAGGATTAAATTTGTTTAGTGTTATTCGCAGTGAGAGTTGGTTAGTTAAGTTATATTGGCTTATATTTATATA
Organism: Argiope trifasciata; assembly: GCA_026543055.1. NCBI lineage: Eukaryota > Metazoa > Arthropoda > Arachnida > Araneae > Araneidae > Argiope > Argiope trifasciata. Next base: position 212,791 of record JAPMOQ010062675.1, read on the forward strand.
GTGTTAATTATTTCTGTTTGCATGATAATTTTCATAAAGCTGTTGTTGTGTACACCTTGGGAGCGTTTTACAACATGACTTTCCTGTTTTCTTTTGAAATAAAACGTCCTTTCCCGTTATTCAACTTGTTCAGATTCCTCATGCCCCGCCCCTTCCTGGCTGCTGTAAACTTAAATAGAACTGCGATTTACAATTTTAGTAGTCAAATAATTTTTTTTAAAGTATCAAAAATCGGCATTGGATTTTCGATGCAAAAGATATAAATGCAGATTAAAAAGATGTATAGAAGATTTTAAGCGGATTATTATCTTTAAATCTTCAGAACTTCTTTTTATAGAAACAAATAATACTTTTCTATTATAAAGCATTTTTTTGTGAAATTTTAACATTTAAAATATATAAGTAAACGAAATATATTTAATTAAATTTTATATACAAATTAAAATTTTCCTTTTGTTATTATTATTATTATACGAGAATGTATTATATTATACGAGTATATTTACTTAACAGTTTTCGTATAATAATAATAAATGATAAAGTTACCTCTCGTTGCTATTAATTGCTTTAAAAAGATTACCTCAGAAGAATTAGATAAGAAGTTATGATTTTTATGAAATAATTAAATTCATCGGTATATACTTTCTACAGCTTATTAAATTTGAATAAAATGCACTTATTTTTAATTAAAATTATGTTTTTATGGGAGTTTAGTAACCGATACATTTAAAACTGCTTACAACGATTAGATGTTTTTTAATCCACTACAACAACCAGCCCTAACTTTAAGCATATTAATGTTATTCGTGTGCTGGATTTATCTTGACAATCAAGATACGGATAATTTCATGACTGCTCTCATTTGCTTTAGCACTTTTGACCACATCACTTTGACTAGTTTTGTCTTAACATATCAAATAATTCGTACAAAGATATTTCCTTTACAATATAGAAATGATTTCTGGATATTACAGAAAAGAAATAACACAGAAATCTTCCTACATACACTATCCCACTGACCACATGCTTTCTTTCATCCATTTCCCCACTGCCTCAATACACAGAGATCGGCACAAAAGCTTACACCCACAATCCCACTAACTTCTGAGCCATCCTTTAATTCTGTTATCTAAGAAGCCATGTAGAGCGTGAAACGCAGAATCTCTCCAAGGATTTAATCAGCGTAGAAGGGATCGGCTAATAGAAAAAGAACGAATTCTAAAATCCTCAGACAGCGCACAAGGACAAAAGCGAAGTTCACGCCACCCCAACCTCAAACACAAGGCTCAAACAACTGCAACGCTTGACCGGCCAACTTCCCCAACAAGGAATGGGACATCCGGAGTGTACGGGTAACCCCCCTTTTGCCAAATGAGATTCACCGGACAGAAATAAAATAAGGTTGGAAATGGAATTATTTGGTGGGGCGGGCCGGATGGCTTTTGTGGGTGTGCAACGGGTCGTGACCGTCGTAGGTCGGTATTACCCGCCGTGGGATGATGGCATGTTCGAATTCTGTCTAAATAAACACGAACAATTTTCAGTTATGACAGTTGTAGAGAGAGTCCACAGGGAATATGACACACATATATGGGGAACATAATTTGCATGGAAAGAATTCTAATTCCATTATGCTGTTTTATTTATTTCACTTGCAATAAGGACATTAGTTGAAGGCCTTATTATATATGCATTCAATTTTATGGCAAGAGCAAGAGTTCAATAGAATAATGCTAAGAAAAAGCATCAAGAAAGATTTTCAGTCTCGATTATACATATAAGAAAATTAATATTTCTAAAGTTGAAATTTTTACTTCCTACAATTGCCTGTTTCATATAGCGTTCGAATCAATAGGACATTCGATTATTTTTCTAAATAACTAATTAAGGTTTTCGTTCGACAACCCCGATTGTACTCTGGAATCGTGTATGTCTTGAAATTAATGGGGTTTCCTGAGGGATTAACTCCCTCTCTCTAGACCACAAAAATAAATAAAAACAAATTATTTTTTAAATGCCATGAGCAAAACAGCTCAATTCCATATTTTATATATGTATGTGTGCGTCTCATACCGCTGTACATCCCATTGCTATTTTAAAAAAACAGTGCGAGTTTAATAAATGTGTTGCTTCTACATTCAGACAAATCGCACCCGATAGATGAAAAATTTCCTTTACTCGAGAAACTATTTATTAAAATAAATATTTATTGCAAGTTTAATCAGAAAGGCATCAAACCTGGAATTAATAAATTTTGGTTACAAAATAAATTTCATTTTTGTTTGTATTTAACTTTTTGTAATATTTCATTTTCATTATACATTGGCAAAATTTTTTTGTTTTATATATTTTATTATAATTCTTACGCATATTTTTTCCTTAAATCTTTGAGTATCCAGGTAAAAAATTAAGAAATTTCGCCCAATACAATACTCTCTTTTCTACTTAATAAAATAGATATTACTATTGGATAGATATTTACTTAAAGAATAGCATCAAATAACTCTTGATCCTCAATATAATACTCTCCTTACTCCTTATTAAAATAATTATTTATGGAACATTTAGTAAAAAACGGCATCAAATATTCTTGAAATTGGAATTAACACATTTTGGGATTTAAAATACATAATATGAAAATCTATTATTATTTAACTTTTTCTGCAATATTATATTTAATTTTTCTAATGTTGATATTTCGTGTTCATGATATATCGGTATGATTTTTAAATTTTATATATTTAATTATGATTTCCATTCGTATTTATCTATTTTTAAATCTCCGAGGGCCTAGTGACAAAAATAAGATTTTCCGTGCAAAGCAATAAAATTGTAACAAAAACAAGGCATCTACAGTTGAATAGACTCACTGAACAGACGTTATCGACCTCAAAGTATGTTTGAACAGACGATAGAGGCGACATTGAAATAAACTCTTCCAGACAGACTGAATTCCATTTGCACATGTCGAAGACGACTTGATAAAGCCCTATACATGATATGCGTACTTTGTTGTGATCATTCTACTTAATATTTCTCTTTTCTAATATTTAAATGTCTCCGGAAGAATGTTTCAAATATGAAATGGAAAAATTTTATATTAAAACTGTCAATAGCGCAATAATATTTATTTTAATAAGCACAATCATAAAAAAATTGTACAATTAATTTTATAATAAACAAGTTGTCTTTGGCAACCCAGCTGATTAGCCAGCAGTAATGCTTTCTAAAATTTTCAATTAAATACTAATTAAAATACTAATTCAAAATTCAAAAAAATCACTTCGAGGTACACATTTTTGGCCTCCAAGGTACACACATGCTAACTTTGATAGCTGAAGGTTGAAAGGACTCGCTAGTAGAGCGCTTACACACACACATTGAACTAGCTAAGTATAGCCACATTATAAGTATAGTCACTAGATGAAGCATAATTTGATCAATAAAATTCTTACCTGTCTAAATATTCAATACAAAACAAATACATTAAACGTTGATATTGATTTAAAAAAAATTTTCATACCTGAAAAGAAGAAAAATACGTATTAAAATATGAAAATTATAATTAAAAAATATGTATGATACATTCAGTTTAATGTAGACATGCATTTAAATTTTAAATTGTCTATAAACATTTATATCTGCTCTTATTTTATTCAAGAATTCAGTTTTCATTCTTATAAATCCTTCACATAACTATTAATGGCTACAATTATTTTTATTTGACTAATTATAACCTGTGGTAGCATTAATGCTAGTGGTTAACATATAAACTATTAAAGCAGATTTTAAAATATGGAGTTAAATACATTATTTACATTCTTGCTTACATTCTTAATATATATATAATTTGGTAGTTTTTGATCAAACAGAATTTTTAAATTAGCAATGATTTGCAGAATTTTCTAAATATTTATCCTAAAACCATCTAATTTGGGAAATTGGTATTTTTGTCGCAAACCATTATATAAGGATGGATGCAGTCTCAAAATACCTTTTTATAATGGAAATTCTGAAAAGTGCAGAATGATAAGATTTCTAGAAAGTACAGATTCATAAGATAAGAATCTGCCGACCATCAAAGGTATTTATTGCTTACTATTCATATGCAATCCATGTAGTCGCCATACGCGAATAGGTAAGATGGGGCAGAAGATTAAAACTGGATGGCATGGTAAAATAGTTCGAGAAGGGGAATAATTCTAGTGGTTTGCCAGTAAATCTGAGTTAGTTCCCTACCCCCTCAAAAAAAGTGTACAGGGTAGTCAACAGGTGGAAACTGATAAGAAAAAATAATAATGTTAGAATTAGTTCTATGAGCATAAAGTATTTAGAAGGAAATTTGATTCTCAACTTCAGATTCCCCGAGCATCAGGCCCTTTAATTCGATTAATCTTTAGCCTAATAAAGTTCTGAAGTTCAAACCACAGAAACTCACCAAATGTAATTCAAGGTTCAATGAAGATGAAGAGTTCTTTACTATCCAAAAGCAAAACAAAGTAATGGATATAGAAACTAGTATCAGGAAAATTCTTTTAGGATATCAAGGATGGAATTTCTTTTTAAAAATTTCAGATTTTATTTTTATATTTAATGTCGAAACAAAATACTTCATTCAGCCCTGAAGGGACAGAACTTAACGGCATAATCGATCATTTTCGACACTTTTGACAAGAGTAAAGCTCCTTTTTTTTAAATGCTCCTATCACCTTGCCTCAACATTATTTAATTTTATTTCGAAATTTAAAGGCATCAAAAGAGCAGTTAGTTACATGGCAGTTGATAAACAAATTTAACATCCCCCTCCTTTCAAAATACCTCCGATTGAAGTGTCAGGAAATTTGCTTTTAAAAAATTACTGATTCGAAACAATTTAAAAGTTTTCTTGCTATAAAACCATTAAGATGTTCATTCGGAAAAAGAAACTGAAAGTACTAAAGCGAAGTAATATACTTATATGAACGTTTTAGATTAATATTTTGAAAAATAAATGAAAGACGCCATATGGTTATTTAAATCATCCATTTTATCAAAAGGAAATAGCAGATGTATCCATATTTATGAGGAATATATTATGCTTGCATTTTTATGGTTCTTAAAACTCTGCCAAGAAAATTCAATTTCGCTATATTTACGTTCCATTTTGAAACTGGACTATCACCAGAACTATTTTATAATAAAAATCATAATTTTGATCCTTGGCTGAATGGTACCTAAATTTTCAATCTACCTCTTAATTTCCATATTATATCAGAGATGACGTTTGATTTTGGGGCCAAATTTAATAATAACAATGTTCACATACAAGACTAGACGTTGGTGGAATTAAAATTTCAATTTGCTTTCTTTTAATCCGAAAGGTGAGATTACCATGAAGTAAATGTGTTCTTTTATTCGGAAAAAGATAGTGAAATTCATCAGTAAAATAGAGATCCGTAAAGTTGAAACTACAGATAACGATTCTTACTTAAGCCTATTCATCGCTTCAATTTATAACTTAAGATTTTCCAATTTCATATAAGCAGATTGATCACATTGCAATAATGAAACTTTGTGGGGCTGTTAAGGGGTTCAGTAAAAAGTCCAAATTAATGTAAAATTTTTTTTACAGATTACGTAACATACAGACAATTTACGCATAAAATTTTGAATAATTTTAAGTTAGATGTCACAGCATGGAACAAAGCATACAGTACATGCCGTCACCAGACTTAAACTGAGTCATAGCGCCTTCAGAGGGCACTGTGTCTACTTCATCAGTCAGTTATGGTTAGCATTACAAGAACTGACATAAATTAGCTTATTTCAAAGGTAAATTAAATTCATCCCGAAAGTTTGTTCGCTCCTTGAACTGTGAAACTATTTAATTTCTTAATTAACCCTTTCAATAAGTTTTTTCTTTTCTATAATTAACATAATTTTGGACTCTAATGGATCAAGTAAAGTAGCTAAATTCTGCTAAAATAAAACCAAAATTTAACTACAGTTATAATTTTGGAGGTGGTACATATGTGTTTCAGCGGTCTTTTTAAATAGGACAATAGTGTCTCATTGAAATTGACGTGACCATATAAAATACAGTGAATATAGGGATAAGTCGCACTAACATACGAATGTAATTACAGATAACCATTGGTGCATGCACTTCAATAATTTCCTCACTAACTTATATCTTTGGATGATTTAAAAATATCAGCAGCACATATGTCCTTGTAGAGCTCAAAGAGATAAATGACAACTCATGTGAGGTAATTAGTGTTATTTCATTTAACGCAAAGGGCGCTTGCTATAGATTAGCCATTCTTGATGAATATTTTTAAATAATTGCTCTAAGTCTGATAACTATCGACAAATATTCTCAAATAAACAAGACGCCAACCACAAACTGTTTATTCAATATCATTCTCAACAGAATATTTAAATGGAAAAGAGAATTTAGAAAGAAATATTATTTGATACGATTCTGCATTCTACATTATACTTCCGCCATTCTGCAGCATGGCTGATGACATTAGCACACTTTTTCTGACCAACACACTCGGAAATCCAGCAGCACCCCAAGAGTTGAATGTCGAGTAATCAGATCTCTTTACGCTTTCAAGCCGAGCATCTCATAAAAGCTTATTTTCACCCTTTTTTACCCTTTAGAAAGAGCACGAAAATTGCTGTTCTGCCCTTCTTTGTGTATCTCTCCCTTCCCATCCTCGCCTCCTTTTCCTACCTCTTCTTCCACACAGCAAGTGATGCCACAGCGGGAAGCTAAAAAATATAAAAAAACGAGTTTGCGGGAGAGCGAATCAAAATCGCATCAATCGTCTGAAGGCATCGTGGGGGATGGAGCACGATGTCAAGCCACGTGCAGATAGCGGCCTGTTAGCACATTCACCTGCGGTATACAATTTTTTTCCAGCTTTTTTTTTTTATCCTCCTATTTATTTATTTTTTGTCGCGATTCAGCATTATGCATCTGCTTTCTCATTTTTTTTCTGTCCACAGGAAGTGACAAAAGCATTTGTCTTCGGTTCCTGCAGTTGCATGAAAAAAGCGCAGAAACTGACATGAATTTTCTTTTATTGTCTTCTCGGTTATTTTTTTCCCTCACTTCTTAATTTATTAATGTCAAACGTGGTTGACCGATTACTACTAGCCAGCAGCCTCTTATGGCATATAAAGGACATTAAATATCATGGTTTAACTCCCCCCCCATCAACCATAACGTGCCTTAGTTTTTAAAAGAAGCTGATGAAACATCGAATAAAGTGAAAAAGAACGCAGTTAATTAAAGTGCATTGCTAAATTTTTAAAAGAATAAAATGAAACTTAAATCTTATCATAATATATAATAATATTAAATATTAAATATATTCACGAACTTAATCTAAACTATCATAACTTTATGAAAAGAAGTCTATGATACATCAATTCAATTCTATATTATTAATGCCCATTTCTTGAAAATTCATGCATGAGATAATGACCAGGCAAGGTGAGACCAGCATTCTAAATTACATTTTTTTTTTCTAGATTATAATTTATTCTATTTTTTTCAGTGGCTTTTAATCAAAGAGCCTTAATTTCAACTGCATCGAATAAAGCATAAAAAGATATCCAACTTCCATAAATTTACAAAAGAAGGAAAGTGTCCTCTTAATCTGACACAGTAACAGTATATGGAATACGTCTTAATTACGTTTCAATGCCAAATTACTGAATCTCAAACAAGAATGATGATAATTTTTAAGAACTAACCAAGTCTTAAATAATTCTAGATGCTATACGGAAATTGCAATTGAATCTTACTTATTAAAAGCATTCATTAATTGTAGCCTCTACTGGATATTTATTTATTATTTTATTCATTTATTTTTCACTATCATTTTGCTTTTAACACAGAATATACGTTTTACACATTCTTTTTCATTAAAAAATTATTGAAACATTCGTAATATTGAAATAGATAATGTAGCAATTTCCTGCGTATAATTCACGGATTATCTTTCGTGAAAATGAAAATCGTCACTTATAATCTATCGCCACAGATAATTCATGGACTATACGGCGGTTATAAATTATCTGCTAAAATTATTTTGATAGGGCTAAAAGTAGAACTATACGCTAAATAATATGCCACCATGGATAATTTATACGCTAAATTTATACGTTGATTACATGCTGCAGATACAGTATAGACGCAGTATTGTATCAACAGATGTACGTCTACAATCTGCACATATACAAGGTGGCCAGAAATAAAACACCCCTACTCTGACCTCCATGGATATCGAACTACTCAGTGTAAAGGCTCAAAATTTTGTACACATACTATTCAAAATATGGGGAAACGGATTTCACGAAAAAAAATTAGTTCCTGAAATCACCGATAGGTGGCGCTGCACAACTGGAACTATGATCAAAAGACACAAATAATAATAAAAATTAAAATGTTTATGCGGAATGGAATGCTTCCATGCTTCCTTTTTAATTTTTCTGCCCCTTATGGAAAATAAAAATAGTAAAGAAGCTAGAACTCCCGTTGTAACTGCAATTTCATACTGTAACCAGAAAAATTTGCATAAAGCATGGTTAGAAGCCATGTTCTGGGTATAAAAGAAGTTAAAAGGTGGGGAATGTCATTCTTATTAGTGATGGCTGTCACGCTGCCAGAACGCGCTTTGCTTGTGAAGTTGTTTTACGAGAATAAAGGAAATGCTCCAGCAGCACTTCGAGAGTTTCGCCGACTTAAGGATTTGCGTAAGGGACCATTGCTTCCACAAGCTCTCAGGAGAATGATCGCTCGATTCGAGGAAACTGGACATCTTGGAGTTCAGCCTGGTCGAGGACGCAAACCGGTTCGTTCAGATGTCGTTGAAGATGTTGCCACCGGTATTGTTGAACAGTCAATGGATAATGTTTTAGGCTGCAGTAGTGCACGTGCAGTGTCACGACACTTGGGTGTTCCCTATAGCACAGTGTGGAACGTACTCAGAAAAATGGTGCATTGTTTCCCGTACAAAATCCGCCCTAATCAACAATTGCTGGCCACAGACAGGGAGATGCGACTGACCTTTGCATTGACATTTCTTGCTAGAGTTGAAGTGGATGCATCGTGGCCGTGGCAGATTCTGTGGAGCGATGAGGCCCATTTCCACCTCAGTGGAACAGTGAACACCCATAACTGTCGCATATGGGACACGACAAACCCCCGTACCTTCCAAGAGATTCCACTCCACTCACCTTGTTTATCGAGAACGTCTGATAACCTTGGCAGATTTGAAAGAGAGTATCAGTCTGCATGTGAGAAGCATCTCAGATGACCAGTTACGATCCGCAGTTGAACAAGCTGTCCACAGACTTCACATTTTACATCTTCAGGAAGGGAACCATATTGAGCAGCATTCCCTGCATCGATAACGTCCTTGTTTCATGTATGCTTGGTACTTTCAAATAAAATGTGTTTAAAACGTGTTTTTGTGTCTTTTCAGCATACGTCCAGTGGTACAGCGCCACCTATCGGTGATTTCTGGAACTAAATTTTTTTTTCGTGAAATCCGTTTCCCCATTTTTTGAATAGTATGTCCACAAATTTTCAAGCCTTTACACTGCGTAGTTCGATATCCAGGGAGGTCAGAGTAGGGGTGTTTTATTTCTGGCCACCCGGTATATAAGTTGATCATAAGCTGCTAAGCGTATAATACAGAGTTATACGCTAGATTATAAAGGGGAAATTACAATGATTTTTTTAAATTTTAATAAAAAAAGAATGAATGCTGAATGGCCATTTAAAATTATAATAAAAGCAAAATCAACTCATATTAATGATTTTTCATCACATTTGAATTTCTTTCTCTTTTCTAAAATACGTATGAGACTTATCGCAGAAAATCAGTGATTAATTTACAAGTTTTCATAGAAGCCGAATTAAAGAATTTCTATGTTTTCGAAATAAGAGCAAAACGCTAATTATTAATTTATAAAGAGGGGAAGAGAAACAAAAACAATATTCAAAAAATGAATTAAATATAAATAAAAAATTACAGTATTAAATAACGATCAAAGATTTAATCTTGAACACATACAACATTCTCCAATCATGCGCATCATAATTTATTATTTGCATGAATAGAGATTAAAATCCTTAATCTTAAAATAAATTACATTTTTTGCAGGATTATGTTTGTAACCAGAACATCAACTACAGAGCTCTAGGCCCAGGGGCAATAAGTGATAATGGGGCATTCCGCTTTATTTTTTCTCTACAAACTTAATTACTCTTTTTATAGCTTGATACATACTTTTATTACATGATCAAGTTGATCATTTATTTAATACCTAAAATAATTTTATAAACTATGAGCGCATAAAAAATGATGTCTCTTTGATGTGTTCTATTACGTTATTTTTCTTTCATATTTAATCCTGTTCCATTAAAAAGAATATGATCCCCTGTGCTATTGGCGGAACAAAAGGCATAATATGAGATCGGAGCAATTAAATTTAAGACAAGCGTTTATAAGCAAATTATTCGGCATACTTTATTTCTATACTAAGATTACAAAACTACAATGTGTTTTTAAACCATTAAGGAAATAAACTATTAATTATTTAAATGGAATGAAGAAAAACTTAATTATTTAATAGTTCACACCATATTTTTAACTGTAATTTATTTTTCAGTTCAGTAAGTGAGGCTTTACATTTTATATTTAAATAAAAGGAGGGGGGGGGGATTTATTTCCAGTTAAATAAATATTCTCCATATAAAAATAAAATATATAATTTTATAATTGCCAAAGGCATTTTTTTTTTCAATACTGAAACATAAAAAATCCAAGAAATATTTTGTTGCTCCTCAAAATTAAATGACCTTCAAAATTCTAGATGGCAGTAAGATAATTAATTATATGCAGAAATACATTTTTGCTTGTCATAAGATGCCGCTAAGCTCTAAACCTCGGAGCACTGTCTTGGTCTATAGCTACGCAGTGTTCACACAAGGCCAACTATTGCGCACAATGAACGCCCATCTTATTGACGCCTATCTTGTGAAGGTTAAGATGAGCCCATTAGGTTTAGTTTAGTTTAGTTTAATTATATTAACGTTCCATTGAATATCAATACTTGGGCTATTCTGGGACGGACCACGTAATTTTGAACCATGGTCAGATGACGAGGACAAAAAATGATCTAGCACCCCACTCTCCACACCAAGAAAGCGTTTGGTCTGATGGATTTAATGTGCAAGAGACCCCCTTACACGACGGTTCTTCGGTGGAATTGAGTCTCGAACCTGAAACCCTTCGGCTCCGAAGCCGAGACCTTACCACCAGGCCACCGCGGTCCATGAGCCCAATGGGGGGGGGGGGGGGGGGGGGGGGGGTAACATTGTTCCATTTGGGTCATGTCAACTTCCTGAAGTCGGTGTCACCTTCTATTCCCCACAATAGTTGGCTTCGCTTTACTGTACTAATTAATATAATTGTTTTCCTGCAACATACGGCATGAACAGATTTAGCGAGTAGCAATAATACTCCTCATATTAATGAAACTTAAGGCATAAATTGGCCATAGTTTTAAATAAAATAAATAACAAATAGTGATTATGTAAAAACTGTGTAAAATATACACTGATATAAATGAAGATAATCCATTAGGTAACTTATTTTATTCTATTTAAGTGCCGAACAATTATGAAATACGGAACCAAACGAAATGAAGAGAGAGAGGATCTTGCATACTGAATGCATTAGACTATATACGAATACAAGATCTAGCCCAGAAAGATCGTACATCCATTTGTTGTTACTTATGGAACTTGTCATTGATAAGTCCACTGGCGAAGTCAGCGTTTAAAGCTGAGTTCGTGTATATCTTCTGTAAGTAAAGGCCCCTGAGTATCCGAGGGCAGAAATCTGACTTCTAACTCATATGACAATGTTACTCACACACGCTTGCACAATCTCTTTTTACAGGGGGGGGGGGGTCTCTTTCACACACTTCACAGAGAGAACATAGGGTAAAGAGCAACCCTGTCCGAACCAGGACTCGTACCCTGGACACCCAGATCACGAGGAAAACGCGCTACCCTTAGGTCAGGACGCCGATATGTATCCAGTATGTAATTAGAAGTAAATAACATGATTCAGCCAAGACCAATAATTCCGTAAAAATCGTTTACAATAATCAAAGAAGTCTAAGTTTAAATGCGATATTCATAAACAGGACAGATGTTAGATTATATTATAACAATCAAACATTTACATTCAACTAAAATTATCAAATTTTCTAAATTTCAACCAAAAACTCTGTAGGTGAAATAAGGTCAGAATAAAACTGGGGCGATAAAAAAAATTGAAATAAAATATCCCTAAATAATCGGTCGTCAGTCACTTTAAACTTACATTAATGGTGTCAAATTCTGTGAGAAAATAAAGTGTTTCTAATCAACTAAAAAAACTTTTAACTGCAAATTTATCACCAAAAAACAAGACAAGCCATTCTATTCCCAACAATGCAGGGATAACTTTTCAGTCAGGGTAAAATAATCAAAATTCATGAGGGGCTGGGACAATTCCGATCACATAAAGTTAGAGAAAGTTTTTATCCCAATATTTTTCATGACATTTATTTTCAGTACCTCTTAAAGAACCGTGATCATCCGCAGAAAAATACACCACAGATATCAAAATAAAGTAAAACTTACGTCGCACAGAGCGACATGTAAACACAAGGAAAGATATAAGTGTCTAAATGGATAATACCGGAAAAACAAAAAATCAAATACCAGCCACTTCAGAACAGTGCTTAAGAGCTCTCTATAATCTAACCCTTTCTTGGCGTTCAAGGTTTTATGAGTGTATCTCGGCTCTTACCATATGTCAAGAATACCATTCCTCTGCCAGGTCTAAGTGCGATTAATGGGAGGAGGCAATTCCGCAGAAGCCAAGAGTTACGATTAAGCGCATAGGCGACCAAAAATAACAGAAAACAGATTCAGTAAAGGTCAAAACAAACTTCCCAATCATAAAAATCACGCATCAAGAAAAAGAAATTGCGAGCCCAAAACGCAGGAACTGCAGTCATAAAATAAACTACCCGGAGACTTCTTCGGAAAAACATTATTATTACATATTTTTTTGTATTATCATCATTACTATTACATGCCATCGAGGCAAGTAGAGAACCCGAAGTCGATAGAAAAACCATAAAAAGCATTTTTGGGGTCGTTTTTTTTTTTTTTTTTTTTTTTCTTTTTGCATCCGTGGCGTTTCAATAACGCGGAAACTTAGAATCTCGGTAACTTTTCTGGAAGAGTTGGTCTCGGCCGATTACCTGAGGATGAGGGGACGATACTTTGATTGACGAGGCAAAAGCTTTTTTATTGCCCATTTAAGGGACATGGGACCGGAGCGACAGTTTGGGAGAAGGCGCCGAGGAAAACGTTAAACGGAAAAGGTTTACTTGGCGGAGTTTTTAACGATGGCTTTTAAATGCATATTTCAAGGTTGGTAATTTGTGTTAACTGGTGTTTTTTTACGTTTTAATCGGAATTATTTGAACATAAAGAAATATTTAAAAAAAATATACAAAAAAGTTTTAACTGAAATTTATTGATTAAAACTGGACTTAAACACAAAAAAGAAAAAACCATAAAGAGATCAATGCTTCGTTTGCACAAAACATTGTATTTCTTTTTAAAGTGCTAAATCCTACTACTGATCATAATTTTTTCTAATTCAATAATTTTTAGGGTACATTTAAAAAGGTAAAATACTAAATAAACGCATGAAATGTGTTATCCATTTATTTTTTATCAGTTCAATTGCAATTGTTAATATTATATATACGAAACGTTTTTAACCTCGATTATTTTATAGAAAAATTTTATTACAAAATCATATTAGTATCATGCAAATATACATTTTAAAAGCATAAACGTATTCATGCATTTAACGGATTCTTAATCATTTCGTATTGTGATTAAAATATCTATAAATTGTAAAAATTAGCTTCATTATTGATTGATAGGAATGCATTCTATATTAATGTTATTAAAGCATAATGTAGCTTTTATAAAGATTAATTTCATTGTAAAATCTTAAACCTATTGGAGTGTGTTGCTGAAATTGCGATTTGAAATATGCTGAATGTTATATGGGTATTATATATGGTGTAGGGGTTATATAAGGGGATAACTTTTTCCAATAACTTTGTTCCTAAGATTTTAATTTTACAAAGAAAACCAATTAAAAGCAAAATATTTTATTATGATAGCAGAAAGTATGGCCAATTTGAATAAATTATACATCTACAGCGATTTAACTATTTATCATCGGTATCACAATTATGTTTCAGATTTCAAAAGTATTAACATCACATTGGATGTATGGAAAAAAAAAGAAAGCGGTTTTATTATGCTTTGAAAATACTATCAAAATGACCAAATTAAATCCATGAAAGTCTCCTTAATTAATATAGATCATTATCCTGAAAAGTATATCAATGAATACTATCTGAGTTATGAAATTTTAACCCTATCATCTATCACGTAATCATTTGGGTACACGTATATATTTCCTTTTATTATAAGATTCACAATATTATTTATTCCAAAGAGTAAAAATGAGTCTTTCCTTTAATGTTTTTTTTTAATAAACATTTGTAGAAAAGGCCGATATATGGCAAAGGAGATACTAGAACTGGAAACTTGGAAAAATACCAAGACCGCTGTTGTGTGAATAACGCACTGTTAAAAATAGTATCAAAAATTTTTTTTTTCTTGCACTGTGAAAAATAAATGCTGATAAAAAGATACTTTTTTCTATTGCCGAATCATTATAATGTGATTTATGTCACTGGGATATTTTTCATTTGATAATGTTACTATTTTGCAAATTGTTTTTATTTAATATCAAGAAAAATGATTTAAAATTTTTTTAAAATTATTTTCAATTATATTGTGTTATTCTAAAAACATACAATTTCTTTATAAAAGAAAATAAATCTTGTATTCCAGAGTTCAAATCCCGCCATTTAGTTCCAGAATGTTCTTAAATTATAAAAGAAAATAAAAGAAATTTTTTTAAGTAATATTGATCTAAAGTATTTCAGCTATATTTGTCAGTAATTATTCTAATCCACCCTCTCAATTAATATAATATGATTGTTCATTTTCAAAGTTGCTTCTTAATTTGTAGTTCTCTTTTATCTAAGATTGTTTGAGTAAAATCAGAGTACAGGACAGGTATCAGCGAGTAAAATGCTTTCAAGAAACTCTGGTTGGAACCAATAAGCCCAATTTACAAACATTATTTTGAATACACAACAGCACCGAGAAAAAATCATAACGAGATAAACCAGTCATTTCAAATCCTTTCCCAAAATTCTTTGACTGTACTTAAAAACCCAAACGATACTTTGCATTCGATAGCTTTCCTCTACCATATTAAAAAGGGATTTTCGAACATTGGGGTTGTCTTGCTAACAAGCAAGCGGCAGGGTAACGGGTAATTACTTGGTACTCTTCCAGGCAACCCCTCTCGCATCAAGCACGAAACGTCGGGAAAGTTTTATCCGAAAAATTTCATTTTGAGCAAACAGGAAGAACAGGACAGGCAAACTGTTCGATGGGCCAGGCAGCCTTATCGATTGATGGCAGAGTTCGCTTGTTACTTGGCATCTCAGGCTATAGCAAAAGGTCTATAATGAATCGTGACAAGAGGGAGAATCGACATGACAAGTGATTGGTGCGCAGATTTTGAAATCTTTTTCGGGAGAGAAAGATCTTACTTTCTTTCCATTTTAATGTGGTGCCATTTCTCTTGCATATGCTTTGAAGGCAGCAACAAATTCTGAAAGATTGGCAAATAATGTGAATAAATCGCACATAGGCATTATATATTTTTTAACTGATTTTCTTTCTTTTTCAATGTTCAATGATTTAAATGTTCAAATTAAACAGATATATTTATAAAAGTTTAATCCATCTCCAAAATGAGCATTATATATTCACATTTCAAAATGGTGCCCTTCTATGTCATGTAATTTGAAAATATCAACGAATTATGAAAAAAAGACAGTTTATAATAATTTTGTCATCTGACCCAATTTAAAATTCAGAAATACGTCCACAAGATAGTATTATTGTTGTTTTTAAACGGAAAGTAATTAAACTAAACAGCTTCCGCTAATTATGCTTTGTGATTAAATAGGATATAACTGGCTAACTAAACTTGTAATTTAATAGGATTAGTGTCCTAAACAATATAGCCCCTTCTCTTCATATAGGAATTTTTTAAAAAAAAAAAAAATTCCACTGTAAATCAACAAAAGAAAAAGAAATTTACGATCGCAAAGTTCAAATTATCACGGGAGCACATTAT
Organism: Argiope trifasciata; assembly: GCA_026543055.1. NCBI lineage: Eukaryota > Metazoa > Arthropoda > Arachnida > Araneae > Araneidae > Argiope > Argiope trifasciata. The sequence goes on from JAPMOQ010062675.1 coordinate 229,170, forward strand.
TATTTTTTAATTCATTACTATTTATTATTCATTAAATCATTATAATTTATTAACCAGTTCAAACCGATTTGATACAATCATGAGACTTCTCTCTATAATATAATATATATATTATATATATATATATATATATATAAATTTGGCAGCATTTTTTTATGAAACTAATATTTTTGTAAACATAAACAGCTATTTTCCAATTTCTGAGATCATAAAACAATTTCATCAGGGATTAATCTCAGAACAGTCAAATTCTTCAATGCTCCTCATTTAAGAAAGAATGAAGTATTATTTCCCTACTGGGGGAACGAGAAAATACTTTTATCAAAACTGTTATTAAACACGAGTGAAAAATTTTTGAAAATATTACAAAAATTAAATTATTTAATATCCGCAGAAAAAAAGATTACATTCGATGAAAATAACAGCTACGGTGTCATAGTTCTATGTCACCCTTTTAAAAACGCATCTGCTGTCAAAGAAACAGACGCAATAATAATGCGTGCAAAAAATATATGCGATTAAAAGATGCTGATGAATATTGCCATTTATACTTTATCCATTGCCTACGCGATTTCAAGCTTCAATTATTTGTTGTCTTCAATTATCGAAAATCAGCTAACGAAAACAACATCATGGTCCCACATGATAAAAATATACACGTTACATACAGTCAATGTAAATTTATGAAGTTTTCATTTCATCTCTAAGCTTTATAAGTAAAGTTTTTTTCATACAAGAAATGAAGCAACAAAATTCTTGCGCAAGTACGTGAACTTCTAGCTTATCTTGCACAAAGTTCTCTATTACAAACCGTCTTTTAAACAGATTTACGTTTTTCCGATAAAGAATCATATGAAATCTTTTTTCATTTACTCACTAGGATTGCAGAATCCCGCAAAGAAGGTAAATAAGTAATTCCATTCAAGAGGAAAAGGAAATCTAACGAAATCAAAGAAAACGATATATTTGCGTTCTCGTTCTTACATCTTGCTAGAAATGTAGATAAGTGTTGCGTTTAATTTTCACTATCTCCATGACAGCAAACATATCAATGACCTCATAATCAGTATTTCCTGTATGCAAAAATGAACTAACAACGCAAAGAAAATACCAAGAAAATCTTGGAATGTTTTAGAAAATGGCAAATATAAAATCCTATTTGAATTTAGCAACTCAACAATGATAGTGTTTTCACTCTAAAACAAACATTTTAAAAATACTCTAAAATATTTGGAATAATTATTTAGCATAAAAATTCTAACATTAAATTCATTGAATTAAAGATATTATTTATCTGATTCAATACAAATAAAAATATGGTAGAATGTAAAAAATTACCACAGAATTTTAAAAATAATTTAGAAACTGAACAACGCTAGTATTTTTATTACAAAACTAAGATTATTTAAAAAATATCCTACAATTTTTATAATAATCGTTTATTATTAAAATTTAGCATTAAATTTATTAAATTAAAGCTGTTTATTAATCTGGCGTTTCCTGAATATTAATATGATATGTAGAAAATATTTCAGAATGTAGAAACTACATTCTATTATTACAGAATGCAGAATTAAATGTTATACATAGAATGCAGAATTATAGATAGAATACAGAATGTAAAAAATAATTTTAACCTAGTTTCTCATTCGTTAAAATTCGTCACTAATCTAAAATCCCTCTTCAATTGATTTAATTATTATTTTAAAATGAAATTTAATAACCACTTTCTATAGATATGAATGGAATAATTAAGACAGAAAGAGATATAATGCTATTTAATTAGCAAAATTTTGAAGTTTATTTTTTTTAAGGAATTAATTATTTTATGCAATTTAACGCGGATTGTGAAAATAATCTTGCGCCGATGTCAACTACAAAATCAGAAACTAAAAATACCTTTTAATAATAATTTGTTAAATCAATTATTATTAATTTATTAAGTCAATTATTTCAAAGTCAATTAGTGTTGCTCATAGGTAAAGTGGTCCAAAGCAAGTTATTTTGTATTCGCAAAGTACAATGTAGCAAGTTGACTATTGTAATTCAAGATATATAGGATTCAGAATTTCCAAAGAATTGGAAAACAATTTGTGAATTTCTTGCCCACAATGGAATAAATCAATTAAAAACATTTTATTTACTACCCTCACAGGAATTCGTGTGTAACCGAAATTCAATGAAATGACAAATATTACAGATACAGAAGTTTGCAATTTTATATGACTCAAGTTAGAATTCCAATTTATATCAGTTGAAATCATGAAAAATCAGGATGTAGTAGTAATATAGTGCATTTTTTTTTTTTTCAATTCGTAATCTCAGTCCAATCAAATTAAGGGACTCCATATATGATCGATCTGTAAGTTAATTTCAAAAGCATATTGTAAACTTTATTCAAAAATCTAACGTATAATGAAACTTTTTTTAATAAAAAAACGTTTACATAGTTAAGATATAAAACGAGAATAATTTGAAAATGGCCCAATTTACACAAAAACATGAATGTGTGTGTAAGGAAACATGAAAGATACAGTTACAGGTATTAATACCCCCCCCCCATTATAGATTTTATTAGCTTTCAAAATAATACGTAGATCAAGAAAAAAATACATCAATCCGTTAATTATTTTTAAAAGGATTTTCAGGGCATTTGTTCCTGAAATTTTATGAAATGATTAAAATCAAAAACTAATTTACTTTTTATAACTATCCCTTTGCGGTCGCATGTTTACTCTCAGCCACTAAAGCATTTTTACCGTTCCGGTCATATTTCTACTGTCAGCCACCACAACTAAGAAACATATTTAAATTGTATTCGCCGTATCTTAATCTCAATTTAGGATATAGTAGTTTACACTTTCTATGAAAGAACCGAAAGAGTTAAGTAGTTTATTCCCTGAACCATTATGGAGCTTCTACCACTTCATGATGATAAACCTAATATTACAACAGTTGTCTTGTCATGAAAATTCAGGGGCAGAAAATGAATTATTTTAGCGACAATTGTCATCTAACACCATAGGTTCACAATGAAGATTGTTCTGAAACATACTACTCGATGGCGAATTATAAGCTGTATTTTTTACAATAAAATATATTATGTTTACAATTCCAAAGTTTACAAAAGTATGAACGAATTGTGTTTTTCTTCCTAATCTTACATTTTATGCATCACTGCTCCCTCAACGGAAATTAATTCCGACTTGCGTCCAAATTTAATATGACTGCAAATGGTTGATAACTTTAAAGCCATATTGCTAGTAAACATTTTTGACAATCAAGTTCACATATTAAATACTATTTAATTTATTCAATATAATTTCAGAAAGACATGGATAAACTAAAACCTTTCTTTTAATTCAAAATCTTCTGATTAGCAAAATCGATGAAATCAATGTTAAATATTCTTATTTAATTAAATAGAATGTGATATATGGCCGCATTGTTTTATTAAGAGTTATAATTTCATCATTGTCGTTTACAGCGATAGAAAAGAAATGCGAGTTCATTAAAACAAACTAATTACATTTAAGCGAAGAAAGTGACCAAACCGCGAAGACATTCAAATAATTCCGAGTATTTAAATCTACGAAATAATAAGTATTCCATTTCATTCTCATCCCTCGAACGCGGAAATGGCGAGCAATTTAGCCGCAGCGACGACGACGACGACAAACGCATTCGTCTTTATTTCTATTAATTTAACAATAACTTCAACAATCCCTCCTCCTCAACGACGAACCTCTTCCCGAAACAATTAAATGCTGCTGCTGCACTTGACATGGGACCCGGGATTTGCGTTCATTCTATGAATCGAAGTGAAGCGATAACAAGTTGACGCTGCCGTTGCCATTATCGCTTCCGAAACAAAAGCAAATAAATAGTAACCACGCATTCGCTTTGCCATCGATTTGTTTACACAGCCGCAGAGGAACGTCCCAAACGATAAGATCGTAGGAATGAGCGGGAAAATGGCCGTTACGATAAAACGACAGACGATACTTCCATTATGTGTTGTTCCTCTCGTAGCTTGACGCTGAGGTCAAGGCTCTCTCTCCCCAACCCATCTCCATAAAAAAAAGATATTTTCACGATCTCGTAAAAGGGTAATAAAATCTTAGAACTACTTCAATATTGAGCTTTTCAAGATAATCACAAAAATACAAAATGGCGGAACTTTTCTTGTTGTAGTTTTTGCCCTTCGAACAAGTTGTTTCGCCTCTTTCACGGAAAAGTTTTGGTGAAAGTTTTGTGTTACAGCAATTTTGAGATTTATCGGGGAAAGTAGATTGCATTTGTATTTGCAAGATAAGTTTGTAACAAACTTAAGGAAATTTTTATGCACTAGAACGCATAAATTCTATTAAATAATATTATATCTATCTATATATATATATATATATCCAAATTAGTTTAGCCTATAAAAATAATTTAGAAACGTATAAAAACAATACTTGTGAAGTAAAGCATCAAACGGTTGTACAACTTTTAAACCTTTAATTTTTTTAAAAGATTTTTTAATTTTTTCATTTGATAGTCGAAACTCTTCTGAACATTTTAAGGTATTGTACATGTGTGTACGTTGATTAGCTGAAAAGATATAATCAAAAACGTGAAGGTCTTAACTTTTCTCTCAAAAACATGGAGATCGATAATATTTGAATTTGGTTACGTGAATAAAGAAATTAAAAAAGACTTTATTAAACTTAAAGTAATTATTTTTCAATACTACATTTTCAGAGCTTGCGTGCAAGATTAAACGAAAAGGATTCCTTACCACAATTTGAAATTTTCCATATATGTTCACCACATGCATAATAATAATTTTAAAAAAACATGCAAAATCAAAGCATAATTATGTATACTTTTCTTTTCAGAGCTTGTTAATACGCTAAAAGTGATTTTTAGCGTTAATATGCTTAAACAATGCAGATAATAAAATAATTAAAGTTAATCTATGTTTATCAATTTGCACAATTATCAAGTTATGCTCTTTCAGAGTAAATTGGTGTATTATTTGTTGATGTAAATTGACATTTGTTAAGATAAATTAATATTTTCAGAAAAACTTTGTGCGAAAACAAATTCTAACTTAAAAAAAATTGCAAAGGATTTTTTTTTTGTTTTTTTTTACACAGGTGAGAGGTGCATATATATTTTAATTAATGAAAAAAATCATAATTATAAGATTAAATGTCTTTAAAATCTGTGGTAAAAACTATTATGTTTTTTTTTCTTCCTAAATTTAAGAAAACCCGCATTCGACAAATCTTTGAAGAATGTTTTAGCTTTTAAAACTACTAAACCCTTAACATTTCTAGACGAAGTTTCCAACTTTTGAATTAAAATATGGAATGCATATGTGCTGTGGCCTTTAGATGTTTTCCTGAAACTTACTTAACTCTCTACAACTTAAATTTAATTTTTCAGAAAATCTTAGTCCTATTCGCATAAACTAAATTTTAAAGAAGTCATAGTAGCGAAGAAAAAAATTATTTAAAATATATATATGAATGTGTAAATAATTCTACAATGTGTGTAATAAAATAGTGAGCCTGAATAATTAGTTTCTGATATATCAGTGTACAAACTGATCCCATCTGCTCTTATACAATTGCGAGATGAATGTTTAAAACATAACCGGTTTTTCCTTCACTAATGAGCAGAATTACAAAAGTACGCAATAGGTTTTAAAATTCCGTAATCTTGGGACCTGTATTAATTATTCTATACATCACTCAGTTTAACAAGGTTATATATAATTTCCCTAAAGACTTAATTTAGTTTAAACCAGTTGAGGACGTTTTAAATTCATCAGAACAGGATATAATAAAATTAATAAGTTTAAAGTTGTTCCTCCAGACTCAGTTAAATAAGTAATTTTCGTCCCTTATCTTTTTAAAACTTGTTCTTTAAACACAATTCTAATCACTCGTTTTCTCATAAGATGATACAGAGTAATGTATACTTTTATTGACGTTAAAATAAATGCACTTTTCTGTTTGATTTGTAAGACTAATATGGAACGCATATGAATTTGAACATTCCTATTATTATCATTTATCTCAATATTGTAATTATCAGGATATTTATAAATACAAACACTCGGCTTCTGTAATTCTGTGTATAAATATTGTCAGGCAGTTTGAAGTTATAATAGATAAAAAAAAAAATGAATGTATTTTCATAAAGAATTGACAAAACGGCAAATAAAGAATCTAACAAAAATTTAACATGTATAGAAATGTGAAACTAAAGTCACTCGTTTATTTAAAGAGGGATCACGTAAAATGAATTGTTGAAGGTCGTAAAATATCTAAATTCGCTACTGGCCCCTTAATTTCCCAATTTATCAATAGCTTCATATACAGCCACAGACTAAGTGATCGTCAGGAACCACATACGTTGATTTTCTTGGGTGGAGCCGAATCTGAAACCTGTAACACTTTGATTCTTTCCCCCATTATAGAAAAAAAAACCTCTCAGCAGACTATCAGGCCCTTTGCACCAGCTGGAAACATATAGACCTCATTCCTGGGCATATAAGGCCACGTACTTCAAAAGCCCAAGAGTATTTCTGCATGTTCTACTACGTACTTGCAAAATATCCGTCCCACAACAAAAGATCTCTTCTAATTCGATTCTTCTAAAAAATGCTTCTATTCCCGGGAGCGCGCGCGTGCATGTTTGATTGCGTGCGTGACTAATGAAATACGTAGCAAAAGAAATGTAAAAGTATGGAAAATTAAAAATATGATAAAAATGAGATGTAAAGCATAGGACTTTTTTCCACCTCCCATTTCCTTATTTCGTCGAAAGAAGAGAGCTAAATGTTTACATTTTTGGAAAGATATTCAATGCCTGTTTACGTTCACGTTGTTTCACTGACATGTTTTTCTTTCAATCTGAATCGTACAGGACTCTTTCCAGTTTAGTTTTCATTTTGGAAAAATTAACTTCTAAGTGAAAATGGAAAGAAAAAAAAGTTATTTTGCAATTTTTAAAGTAGACAGGAAATGAGTTTTGAAATCTAACCGTACACGAAAATAATTTAAAACTGCATTAGTTTCAAACCTTATATATATATTTCTTTATCACACCTTTGAATAATTTTAGTCAGCTATTTTTCTATCATCATTCGAAAATGCATCGTGGTGTTTGCATTTCACACGAATTAGAATTTATTCAGAAGCGAGAAAGTAGCAAATTAAGTACATTAAACAAATGCATTACAAAACATTAAAAAAAAAATTAAGAAATTCATAGACCAAAAAAATATTAAATATTTCAGTAAATGAATGTGTTGTTTAAAGTTTAGGAATGCATTTCAAAGAAATCTTTCATTATGTTGAATAAGAAAATTTTTAAAGAAATTCGAGTTTAAGTTTAACTGTTGGCAGCTGAATATAACTGAACTGAAATAATTCATTAAAAAATCGATTTCTATCGATTCGAATCGACTGATCAATAAAAATAAGCTAAGTAAAAGAATTTATTTGGAACAAATTTATCAAAAGAATTTTACTTAAAACATTTATATTTAAAATCAACAAACAAATATGTATTAAAAGGAAATATTTCCAAGAAATTTACACTAGAATTTTAGTACAGTATTAAAATCTTAACTTTAAGGACAAATTTCACATATTACTTGCAGTCTTGTACTTTATAGCAATGATAAATGAAAAAAAAAGCAAAAAAATTTAAAATTTAACACATTTTTTTAAAAAATGCAAAATTTTTAAGGATTTCAAACGGAAGCACAAATTAATGACAAAAATGTAAATAAAAATAATTGCAAAAAAACTCGTGTTTAAAGACGGTTGGCAGCAAGGAAAAATGAAAGGTGGATTTTTTTAAGGAATATATTGTATTTATTTATAAGTAAATGATAGAAATATTTTTTTAAAAAAAACTGATTTATAAAAATAAGCTGTCGAAAAGAATTTTTATTTACAACTCAGGATCTACAAACAAAAATGTATCAAAAGAAAAAAAAATTCCAAGAAATTTATACAAGAATTTCAAAACAGCGTTAAACGTCTTAACTTTTGGGACAAAATTTCAGATTTTACTTACAACCTTATACTTTATAGCATTAAAAAACGAAAAATCTTGGAAAGCAAAACAAATTTTTAAAAAACCTAATTAGGAAAAATGCTGAAAATAGAAACTCTTTTGAAGATTCTACCTCGAAGCACAAATTAATGACAAAAGTACTTTCAAGACAAACATTTTCAACGAAGGGGGAAAAAAAGTAACCAATAAAAACTTGGTAGTAGAAATACTAGCTTCTAAAAAGCAACGATCATCTTCATCAATTTTTCTGCCAAAGCTATTGCGGTGGAAGTTGTGATTAAACGAAAACTTTCGTTGCTTAAAATTAAAAAATACTAGTAGAAAATATTAGTAACATTAGTTTTATTATTTTTTTCTTTCGTCTTTACAAAAAAAAATAAACATTAAGTTTCCTTTTTCGCCTATACGTAGAAGCTGAAATTGGCGGGGAAAAAAATATTCTTCTTCGAAAATGCCGAGCTCTTAGCAACCGTCTAGTGAGCAGGTGTTCAAACGATGAGGGAGTAAACACAATACATGCTTTTTGAAATAATGTTTTCGGTTTCAAACGTTTTAGCACGCAATTCACTTTTAGTTAAAAGATTTCAAAACATTTCTTGCTTTAATATTTTGGAGTAATGTAACAAATAAAATAATAACTGCCACAAAATTGGATGATATAAACTTGCTTTAGAAATTTCAAATCGTTGCCTGAAATACGAAGAAATTTTATATTTCGATTACTATTTAAAGAAGTTTAACTAAATTTCTGATTCATCAATCATTTCTAAAAATTTACATTCAAACGGTATTTTATCAAAATGTAAATTTTAGAAAATTTAGAAAAATCACTTCTTTTTAAATAAATAAACTAAATAATAATTTATTAGCAATCCATCAATAGAAAGCAACAAAAATGTTTTCACAATTTGTTTAGAAAACATATCTTGAACCGAAATAATATAATAATTGATAACAAGAAAATATTATATGCGAGTTGTATTTTAATTTTAAAATTCTTGGTTAAAACTTGCGGGAATTTTGTGAGTATGAAATTATATTATAAATGAGCAGAAAACACGATAAAAATGTGATATAAACAGCATTCAATTCTACCAATCGGCCTAAACCGATTTTCAAAACATGTAAACAAACTAGTAAGAATGAAAAATGCTATATATGTTTGCCAAAGTATTAGTAAAAAGCTGCATCGAATGATTAATTTTTTTAAAAAACAACAAAAAAAACTGGCAACCCGAGCAGAATCTGGAAACACAAACATAAAAATATGTAGGTAATCCTTTCATATAAAAATAACCTTCTTTCATTATCAATAAAATTGATGGAAATCTTATATCTAAATGCATAATCAGTAGGCTATACGAGATTCATACATTGGCATGTAATATTAAAAGAAGAAGTTCTCACTCGTTCAGATTCATAATGCTCCATCTGATAAGTGGTTATTTTTAATTCACCGCGCTTCTATTTACAATTTTATAACCATGGGCAATAATCCACATCTTTCCATCTTTGAAATCCGTTGGATTATTATTATTCTGATTTAGACTATTTTAGCATATTTATCCTACAATCATAAATATGGAGCAGCAAGGTCAGGTATAATACGGTAGCCGTAAAAATCCGATATAAAGGCGAAACAACTTAGTGCCTTTACACACCAAAAAATGACTGTTTTTAAAAATCTCTTAGTCAAGGACTGCCCTCGATCTAGGCAATATTACTGTAACTTACTTCAGAATAACAAAAATTGCAATTTTATTTTACTGCAATATAAAAAAAATGATTCTTGCACTAATAAACCACAAACCAAATAAATCATGGCTATCACTGAAAATCATCATTCTAATTTATTTATTCACATCTTGTTCGGCAAACATTGAACTTTGCCTCATTTAAAAATGCATACCAAAAACAAAAAATATTAGAAATTCAATATGCATTTTAAAGCAGTAAGAAGTAACTCCCCATAAACAAAAAACCCTTACAGCTTTTTAATACACTTTGCCTTTAAAAAGAAATGCCATTTTAAAACAATTTACAGGATATGTTCCAACCTCGGTCACACATAGTTCAGTTAACGATACAACACAATTTATAAGCTCCGAAACATTAAAAAAATAAAGTACAATTCCATATTTAGAGGGTGTAAAATGTCCTGCAAGACATTTCGCACGCTCTAAACGACGTATTTCCTGACAAACCGGTTCCTTCGATGGAAGAATATCGCAGACGATTTGTAAAAGGATATAAGCGGATGTATCAAACATCCGTCGGCGGGCGTACCTTGAAAAGATTTGAATCGCTTGCAAAAAAAGGCTTCCTATTGTTTAAAAGTAATGAGATCCGTGTATTTTTCACTCCCTTTAAACAGTGTTTGAGAAAAACGTTTAGTGAAGAATTATTTGTAACAAGGATGTATCATCATAGGAGAAAACGGAAGTCGAACTCGATTTGAATACTAAACAATAGAAGAATAAAGAGTGTAGCTTTCGTTTCAGATAGATTAATATCCCGCTTTGAAGTTACACCAGTTATTATATAAAATGAGTGGGATGGAAATTTGAAATAATGCATTTTCCTCCCTAAATAGTTGTTTAGTCATGAGAATAAAAGGTTTCTTAGATGATAGTAAAAATAAAGAGGAGTCATTAGGAATTCATTGGAATCTTAAGAAACGCTTTCTGTTCATATTGAGAAGCATTAAACACGGAAGTTATAAAGCGAGCGATCTTTAAGCCGTGCTCCAACGACCTGCGTATCTTCAAATAGGGCATATTCCCCTCACTTCCCTTTATTGTGTCTTGCGGTTTTCAGGGATGCTTTGATGTTTGTCCAGTTTACCGACAATGAGTCGGGCAAAGCAACAGAACACCCCAGAAAAATTACAAGGGCGGGGAAACAGGGGAAAGAATGCCTTGTCTGCAGGCGGGCAGGTCGTAGGAACGTCGCTTTAGAAACGATTGAATGTCCGAACAGCGCAGTAGATAAGGCGATAGTCTAATCTTCAGAAAGGATCTGTTTATCCAGTGGGCCAAGTGGGCCACTAATATCAAAGAATTTACTACACTATTTTTATTTTTATTTTGTACGAAATGCATTTAATGATAATTTTAAATACGTCAAAATTAAAATATACAATTAGATATAGACAGCCTTCAATTTTGCAATGTCACATAAACAAATGCATGAATTCAAAAGTATGTAGTACGTGGCTAATTTATGAATAAACGATATGTTGTTAACTGTGTATATAAGTGAATCGATAAAATAAGCTGGTCTTTTATATCTTTCTCCTTCCACCGATTATTCTCTCTAGCTACTCAGTTGATACGTGACCAATATAATAATCAAACAATAAGCCTCCGTTTTTGAGGTAAATTCCTATAAGACCACCACCTATTGCAAAGATTCTGATGACAAACTTTCAAAAAAATTTCTTCAATTCTTTACCGATCATGGTCCTTAGAACCCAAAACACCCTTCATTCCAAAGGGAGACTCGAAACCCTACTTCACTGAAAATTATAATATGCATATAACGCTTTGCCCACATTATCTTGTGAATCGCTAACAAGAGCAAGTTTGCTTGCATTTGATTGTATTTTAACTGGCTTAGAATAGGTTGTTAGAAATGTAAAAATCGTAGGCAAGTATTTATATGGCTTAGCTAGCTTATAGAGGTTGGAAATGGCTTGAGCTAAAATTTTCCTTTCGCTATAACTTTCTTAATATTGAGGATAGAAAAATAAATCTAGTTAGAGCATCATTAAGATAAAATGTTCCGATAATTGTAATATCTTAAAAGTTAGGGCTTGAAAAGTTATTTTCAAGCCCTTATTAGTTACTTAGTTGTAAAAAAATCTAACTTTGCCCTCCTGCAGGCTGAGAGGATTATTTTTGGTAAATTTCTGATGAGTTTACTGAATCACGATTCTCAGTTTTTCTCTATTATTTTAAATTCGACCCCACCTCCGAATTTTTAGATCTTCCTCCTCGAACCCCAGACTTTAACCAAGTCGGTTCACTCATCCAAAAGATTCTCAGTGTCTTAAAAATTCGGCAGAAAGACTCACATTCGGACCTTGGCTATATATATGTAAGTTTCTGATATATAGATGACTAATATACCAAAGATATTAAGCAAAAATGTAGACCAACACGAGATAAATGAGAAAAAAATATCAAACAAAAAATAAATTTTACTGAACGCTTTTTAATACATGAAAGCACTGTCATGTATCGTTCAGAAGAAACAATAATCATGGTTCATAAACTTTTTAAATATTACTATGCGTCACAAAAGCAATAAGGTTACAGTTAATCTAAAAAAAACCAAAAAAATCCGCTGATAAAGAAAAGAGACGGAAAAAAAATCCAAAACATTTTGCTTTTATTCATAAATTCTTTAACCGACAAAAGCAGAAAAGAAAAATGTGATTGCCGGACATATTAGTTTATTCAACCATTACCTTAATTCAGTGTTTATTTCCATTAAAAAAAACTATACCAAAAACAGACAAAAAAAAAATCCGAATTGAGTCTCATTTTGGATCATTACAACAAGGGCTAATTTTATTTTATTCCATCCTTGGATTAAAATGATACCAAAAGAAAATACTTTGCATTAATTCGAGGCTAGCGTGAAACAGGGGACACAAGAACGAAAGAAAAAAATATACTGGGAAAAAAAAAGAACCATGAGAAAGTTAAACATTCGAAAAAAGAAAAGAGATAGAAAGGGGAAAAAAAGAATAATAATCTAGAAAAACTACGTACATCTATACGGAAGTTTTAAATCTCGGCAAAGAAAAGTCATTATAGGTGGAAAACTGGAATGAGCTTCTGTACAAAATTCGACCTGAGCAAATCGGTGTACCGTTAAAAGTAATTTGCGGCGAATCTAAAGTCGTAATTGGCTATACCTTTTTTCTTCCCTCTCTATCATATGAGAAATGTTTAAAAAACATTAGCTAGAATGTAACAAGTTTTTTTCCTCCTGGTTTTTGAAGTTGACAATGAGTAGAACTGTTGTAAAAGGTCACTCTCCTCGCGGTTAGTCAAAGTGTGAAGGTCAAAGATTTTAAACAAAAGTCCCCGATTTGCGGTTGTTATTTGTCACAGTTACTACACCTAGACATTTAATTAAAATATCCAACTTCCTTCCTCCAAATGAAAGAGAGATTTATGACGGATTTTTTGAACTTCATCCAGAAACTTTATTGGTTGCCAATGATACGTTATAAAATACATTAAAATAAAATATTTATAGTTTAAAAAATATTCCAAGATATTCAAAGAGTTTATTATAAACATTTTTTCAAAAACAAAAAAAAAAATGATTGTAAAAAAATATATTCCGTAATTACTTATGTTAATAACTTTCAATTTTCATTCATTAATTCGAACATCAACAACTTCATAATATGTGTCTTGTAAATTTGATTACCAAAGTTCTGTTACAAAATTTAACCTATTGACTGCCATAAGCGATATATCTCAGAGGAAACTGAGACAAAATCATCACTGCCACATACGAGATATCTCGCAGTAAGCGAGAATTAAATACCAAAATTTCCGATTACGAGATATCACGTAGTATGTACTGAAATTTTAGATTGACCTTGGCACTCAGAGCAAAACGCCCTAAACTTTCTGGCAATGAAAGGGACAAAGAATGTTTATAATGAAATATTGTTACATAATATTTTAGACTTGATAACCTATCTTTGACTTTTAAAATTTTTCTCCCAATTATAAAAACAATAAAATGCTCATAAACACATATCTGAAGCATATTTGCAAAGTGTGTATTTATTTATGCAGTAACTGTAACAAATACAGTTGCGAATATTAAAATAAAATATTTATAAGAAACTAATCGCCGTAATCAGGGTTCTGTCAGCATTTATGCATTTTGTTTGTTTATAGAGAACGCAAAAATATATTTATATCTAGAAGTTTTCCAAATCTTGTATTCAACCCCATAGGAGATTTTAATAACCCTAATTTTTAATTAAAACACAACATCTAGGATAAAAGAATTTTAGTTTCATTATTCGGCAAATAATAATCAAATAAAGACTAATAAACGTATCAATTAAAAATAAAATCTTATTCAACGAAGTCAAGCTACAAAAATAGTGCAACAGATGGTATGCGAAGTAAACGTTAATAATTTTTTTTAATTATAGGTTAAAATTAGACCAGTTTAAAACGACAGTACACAACGGTATTTAATTATAAAAATTGTGCATTCAAATCTTTGTCCTTACTCATGTATTAAAAGAAAAAATAAAAGGTCTATAAAAAGCAAATTAACACCAAAAATTGGCAAAAGCGTGGGATCTTAAATATAATTAAGCAGTTAAATGGGTTTCGTATTCCAATAAAAAATTTGGATGTGACAAAAATCGCATTTAAAAACTAATGTTGTAAAAATTATAATTATATAAAAATTGCAAGATCATGAAAATGATACCACAATAAATCCATCTTTTTTTAAAAAATTTAAATAGTGACAAAATATTTTCTTTGCAGAAATGTGTTCAAGAATTATAGTGAAAAACCGTATAATCTTTCCAGCCTCATTTCATTCCCTTAGCAAAGTCATTTTTTTAATATGCAGATAAAAAAAAACACAGTGCTGCATAATAATTTTTTTAACATCGCAGGTAAAAAAATCTAATACATAAAAAAATTATATTGTAGATAAACATAATACATAAAAAAATTATATTGCAGATAGACATAATACATAAAAAAACTTAATATTGCATATATTTCTAATCCTATTCCATGCAAGACGTTCTCTGTGAGTCATTTCCGCTGGTTAAAAAAATATCAAATATTTCATTACAAAAATAACTTTAAGAAGGACTATTCATTGATTTAATTCTGGTAGCTGATGATTTAAGTCAAAATAACTTTTTTTTTAAATCGAGCCCTCAAATTTTGAAAAATATTCAAAGGAGTAGAAAAATACTTAGCTATCCCATTAACTAACAACGAATCATCGCTTGCGTACGTTACATAGCTTTATTAAGTACATTTTATTCTTTCACAGTTAAGTATCCTTGCATTATCTAAGAATACCAGGACTGAAAAATAAAATCTGAAACGATCTCATTACAAACACATTTCCACCTACATAGAACCCAAAATAGAAAGCTATAAGCATGAGTTTCTGCTTCGGTAAATATAATAATAGTCTGAAATTAGTCTTTCTCGTATCAGAATCAGCCGATCCACAAGTTCTTCATCCGATTAATGCAAAAATTAGAGATGTATAGTCCCTACCCTTCCAATTTAGTTAAAGAGCCTGTAAAAAGCTAGTTATTATTTTCCCTTCTAGTAAACAGGAGTTACGAAAGTCCCTTTTTTTTGTCAACATTAAGAAAAAAAGAAGAAACATAAAAATTAGTGTAAGAAGTGGCAAAACAGAACATTTCGTATGGAAAAATCTTTATGCAAATATTAAAAAAATATCTAATATTACCGTATGACAGAAAAAACAAAGTAAATGTACAAGGTACAATTTCTTAAAAATCCCAATATTATATTTATACCAGCGGGTGACCGAGCTCCGCTCGGAGAAAACAGGTATCGAAGCTAACTCGAAGATATAAATTTTCAATTGTGATTGATCAAAACAATACATGCCATAAGAAAATTTGTGAAACCATTGGTGAAAAGATAACCGGTTAAAGTGCACCATTGTAAACTATTCTAAACAAAGTTAGAGTTTGGAAAGGGAACTATTCTATACAAAGGTAAAGTAAAGGTAAAGATTGAAGTGTGTTGAAGTT
>JAPMOQ010062675.1:330058-376772 GCA_026543055.1 Argiope trifasciata
TGTTAAAAAATTGGATTTTTAAAAATTTATGGATTTTTTTAGATGTATTGTCAATAATAAACTCTATAAATACAAAAAATATATTTGAAAATATAATATATTTTGAGAAATGAGAAATTTTGTTGTAAATTTTCATGAAATTGAACCAAAATTAAAATTAACCCTACATAAAAATGTAATGTACCAAACCTATTTTACTTTGTACACAAGTTATAGAATATAATGACGAATGAAATGAGTCAAAATCTAAGAAAAATTTTATTTGTAAACTTTATTTGTAAAAATATATGTATATATGCGTTTTATCCATAAAATCACAACAAGTTTTCTAAAAACACCTACAAACGAAAAAGAATTTTAGCAATAAAAAAATTTATTCAATTCATTGCCCATATTATTTAAACACACGATAAAAAATTTTATTTAAGTACCTCTATTAATTTTTCAGACGTGTTAATGTTGGAGGATTTTTATTAAAATTAAAATTTTAAGAAAATTGAAGTTCAAGACAAATTTTAACTAAAAAATAGGATTTGCTTAAAATGCCCCTGGATGATTCTTTTGCCCTCCCCTTCTTTTCTTAGAAAAAATAAACGGTTTTGGGTTAAACTGTTAAAGTCTGAACTACAAGGAATATTATTAATTATTAAAAAAAATCCCCAATGGGGCCGATAACCAGTATTTTTAATGTAGTTTGATACTGTAATGATAAAATACGAAATGGTTCGATTCATATTTATACAATTATAATACTTTATCAATAGATATTTAGCACCCTTAACTGTTTTACTTTCTCTTATTCGATAATTAGATGACATTGTATTGACGTATTTATTGTTTTATTGATTCAATTAAAAATCTATTAAATATTTGGCTAAAGATTACTTCTTTTTTGGTATTGAATTAGAGCATCCATGATTTAATTATTTCTTCAGAAGCGACAATTTGCTGCTTGCACGGCGATTGCATACTAGACCCGCATACACGACGGTTCTTCGGTTGAATTAGATATAAAACCTGCAGTCCTCAAGTTCCACAGCCGAAACCTTACCACCAAGCCACCATCGGCTCTACCAATTACTCAGAAAACTACACATAATGGAAATAAAATAATTTTTCATATATCACACTCGTTTCTACATAAGAGCCTATGATATTTACCTAGGGTAAAGATTTAATGGGATTTATATTACTACATTGGCACTTTAAGAAATTGCAACACTAAATATTGCCTAAATTTCTATCATAAATGTCGAATTTGTATATTTTAAAGTGACTGCTATTAGATAGAGTACGCCTTTATTGATTAAAGACAAATTCGAAATGCATTGAAAGACAACCGAATTTGATATTTAATCAACGAAATTGAGAATCCATTTCCTCTTGAATATTACATCACAAATGCATCCAAATTAGTTCCAAAGCCAAGATTTGAAACTTCAAAGCTTTTAAGAACATCAGATCTTAGTTTCAGGAAAGAGAACAACACTTTGAATCGAAGTTGGATTAGCACCTAAATGTGACGAAGTGTCCCTCGCTTTGAACTTGATTAAGCCAGACAGTCTTCAGCTGCGATCTACCCACGATTGTTTACATAAACTTTATCCTGTTAAGAATAATTCAGTATTCAAATTCGCTAAGATGTTGTTTACAGAAGCCGTACAAGATTTGACTAGAAAATAAACTACTGTTTGTAAATAAAATGTTATAGGCAAGTCACACAAGCTTGAACAATAATGGAAGACTGATTTGTTGTGCTTTTTGAAGGAATTCCAGGTCGAAGATCTATAGGCCTACGCACTCAGAAGTGGGTACTAAAGTATTTTGAGAATTGAAGAGAAGTTCAAGTCATTGAAACGTATGTGACGTGTATAATTTTTATACATTAATCGCATTCTATTAGTAAATCTAATCAAATTTAAATTTATGAAAGAACTTAACATGCGATCTTCTAAAACAATTAATTGCTAGCATACGTTTAATATATGAATATATATTGTGTAGTATTTAGTTTGCATTTTCAAAAAAAAAAAATACCCTTGTGCAAATAAATGTGAGGTGAATTAATTTTAGTACTTATGTCCTCATGTGCGAACATTTTACTTTGGTTTGAGGTTTTTGAATCCACAAAATGTATGGGCGGAAAACTGGCGATTAACCCCTTTGAGGTATCAGTTTTTCGCTTTTAGGGTTATGCAACTTTTCGCCAACTACATTAAGTTTTGGTAACTAATCGCCAACAGTAAGTAACAACTTGGTGCAAACATCCACCATGCAACCGATTCTTTTGTATGATGAATAAAGATCAGGGCTGTAAGCAGTTATCAAGAAGATAAAAGTAAACGGGAATCAACAAGAAACAGCGAGAAGTATCAAAATTAATGTACGTAAATATTTTTAAATTTTCATTTTTCAAACTGACAAAAAAAAAAGTTATGGAGCTCGAGCCATTTTGAGATTTAAAAAAGCATAACTTTTTCAAAAGTTAGCGATTGCGGAATATAATAGTCACTAGATCATTTCAAAGCAGATTAAATGGATTTTCGAGAGAAAAAAAGTTATGGTACCCGAAAGATTTTATGCGTTTAAGGAACATATTTCCCAATATAAAAGATTTTCGGCCAAAACTAGATGGTATTCCAGCTTGAAAGTATTGCCAAATTTTATATATCTAGTTTCCTGCATGTTGAATATTTCCTTATGCATGCAATAGAAAAAAAGAAAATACGAAAAAATCAAGTTTAATGATTTACCAAAAATTTCAAGATGTTTTGAATTTTGTTTCTGAAATGATATCTGTGCTAGTCAAAGTCCAAGTAAACAAAACTCATCAATGAAATAATTAAAATTATTATATTTAATAAATGTTCAGATAAAAATTGAAGACATTTTCTTTCAAATACTTTATTGATTACAATACTTTATATGTGCTTCGTAAACGATAAGAATATCTTCAGGCCTAAATTGCATCCATAAAAAATAAAAGCAATTGCTTATTTTTTTAAATATATGCATCTTAAAACCTTAATTTCCGGATATCGTGATTTCAAGAATCTATACAACGTAATTAAACCATAAAAACATTTTCACAACTTTTTTTGACGATATAATTTTTGGTCGAAATTTCGTGTGGCGTGAAATTCCGCTTTATTAGTAAAAGCGTGAGGCACTGATTGCACTATCAAAGGCTTAATGGCAAAACTGAGTAACATAATTACCATCGCAACAATCACGAACAATTCATAATAAAAAATTACCATAGAACAACTGGAAGACTATTTGACCTCACAGAACTTAGTACATACAGATAATTAAAATCACGTCAAAGAACTTTCGGAAATAAAAAGGGGTAAAAAACCAACAGTAAAAAATGGTGGACAGTCTGCACGCTCAGACGGCTACCTGTAAAACCAAAGGTCATTTATGGAATGTTTAGAGATGGGAGGAAAAAAAGGCTAAAAAATAAAGAAAGAAAAATGGTTAAGCAGACGATGAATTACTGTTGCCAAATTGTGATGCAGAAAGGAAAAATATTTTCAAACAAAAGAGTCAAAAGAATTTTTTTTCTTTTGTCACTTATTTCTAAGATCTATAAGAGATTCGCCAATATGTAAGAAATAAAAATTATGATTAAATTGTTTTATTATAGTAATGTTTATACTCATTAGATTTTGAAAAAAAGTCTAGAATACCATTAGTAAGAGATGCAACTACATTTATTCTTTAAACCAAAAGGAATAAAATGCAGCGGAACTTTTTCGTTATACATTAATAAAAATTTTTATCCTCACAAAGTTCCTGGTCCCTCACATAAAATTGTGGCTCTCAGACAACAACTTTATTTTAATGAATATCGCACATAGAAGTTGTATGATATCCTGGTATAGGAAAGAAAATTTGGACTTGTGTATTAAACGGACACCATTGGCGAATAAAAAATACAAGAGAGTCCGTAAGTATGTGATTTTTATTTTCTACGATTACTTGATGAAATTCATTTAATAGTTGTATATCACAAAAACGAATTTGTATTATGGAGGCTTTTATTTTTTCGACAGGCTGAAACTAAAATTTTTACAGAACAACTGTAATCGTAAAATCACAATACGAAATTTCATTAAGTTAAGCCATTGCATTATTCAATTTCGAGCTTACATGCAAGCAAAAGATGATAGGGAAAAGTTGATTTCCAAATTTGATATGGATATATATTTTAGAGTTGAGTTCAGTTGAGTTGTTTTTTTACGGTACAAAAGTCATCTTTGGTTAATCTACGCCACATTCTCTCAGTACATTTTAGAGATTACACCTGTATACGAAATCTTATCCAGTTATCTACGGTTTTATAGGGATCGCGCTCATTTGCACTTGGGCAGATGGACAGACAGTTGTTGTTGCTAATCTCCATGTACTGATTTAGTCAGAGCAGATCCAAATATCCATTAACATAAAGACAAAGATGATTAAAGGGGAAGAATGCGTTTCCCCCCCCCCAAAGTCTTTAGAATGTGTTCAGCTGAGTCCGATGTTGGCGGCATTTCGGCCACAGAGGGTTTTTACCCTGAGAAACTAAGATATTTGAGGTAGCCACTGGCAAGAAGCGATAGGCAAGTTGGTTGAGTTTTTTATCACCAGGAAGAATTCAGGACTGTTCCAGTTTCTTGGCCCTATACCAGGAATCGGCAATCTGCGGCTGCTTTGATGTAAAATTGCAGCTCTCCAGTTCCATACGAAAAATTAATAATTTTCTATTAAAACCCTTTAAAAATAAGCTAATATTCTTAATGGAGCTTCTTCTCACTGACCATCTGTAGAAACTTAATCTTCCAGCGTTAATCTTCGCGCACTTTCAAAGATTGACAAATGTGCGCTAGGCAAGTGTTGGCTTTTCTGTTATTAGGAAGAATTAAGGACCGGCCCTTCTTATTGTCCTTATACCAATCATGATTATGGGAAACCGTCCAATTCTTATTTAGGCTTTCGCCCGAGACAAGAGTTCTGTATATGTGAGTAAAAGATGGAGTCGCTAGGCTGCTCCCTTTCTTTGCAAGCCCTTCTGCTATTTCGTTACCCAGTAGATCCAACATGAGATAGCATCCACTGGAAATGTTGGAGAGAAATCAACTTCTACTTCAAAAAAGCTTAGAATCCATGTTCGTGACAGGGCTCGAACCAATGGATTTCATTCAAAGCTAGATTAAAATCTACAGATTTGGTGTTAAGAGCTTATACCAAATTTCATCAAGCTAGGTTAAATCGATTTTGAATTACTGTGTTGAGATGCACGCATTATTCAAGAAATGTTTTTCGGATTGGGGTAAGGCGGATACATCAAGATCAGGTAAGCTCTCGATTTCGAATTTTTGAGGATTATAACGCTTTCTCTAATATTTACTTCGTAAATAAAGGGCAAATCACTTCACATTATAATCAGTCAAACATATTACTAACATTAATACCGGTTCCAGTTTGTGGGCAGCAAAGAATAATTTTAAAAATATTAAAGGCAACTTTCCAAGCCACTGAGAGCCATTTTTCAATGTAATATGAAAATAATGATTTTCTTCTTAATTGAAAACAGCTTAAGAGATCGGGCAGACGATTATTGTTTCCCAGTAAGGTAACAAGTAACGTCACTCCAAGAATATTTATTACTGTATTTCCATGGTAAAACAGATTCAACGAGTATTCTAACAAAACCTTTAATTAAGCCTCTAACAAAACCTAAACATTCTAACTTGCGTTTGAAATTTTCTAACATAACCTCAAATGAAGACTTATCCTTCTCTCCTTGTATAAAATTATGGATATCGAGTAGGATCACAATTAATTTTAATTAAAGACAACAATAGTTAAGGAATCTAGACCTTCCACATGAATCTACTGAGCTTCACACTTCTTTAAAATCTATCACGATAATATATATAGTTTGGATATCTTTTTGCCAGCCAACGGATACCAAAGTTTGACATAAAATTACAGTAATCACAAGATAACATACGAATGTCATTGATTTAAGACATAACATTTGTTAGTTATTATGTTTACAGGCATACGAAAATGCAGACGGTCAATCCTTTGACACATTTAATTCAAAATTTGAGTGTGTACCAAATTCTACCCATCAATTTGATATCCCCTTATTTTGGAGTTATCGAGTTCATTTACAATAGAATAACTAGATAGTGACATGAATTTCGTTCACAGTTGGAAAAAAAACACTAAATTTGATAGTAAATCGATACACTAAATTTCATCCATCCAGCTCAGAGCCAGCAATCAACTGAAACGGAAGAGCCAAAAGCAACCATTTACAAAATTTTCCAGTTTTTAAAAAGCCACTAAAGATTATCAATTTAATTTTATGGAATTTGCTTATATATGTTTGATTTTTTTTTATTTAAAATAAACATCTTTAAATACTGGATAATCTTTATTCATATGAAAACACAAATATAGATAGCAACATAAATGGGGACATTGGCATAGCATGACATTTGAAAATTTGATTAAATCTGGCTAATAGCTTTTTGTTTTAAGTTTCAAGCACGACTCTAGATTTTCATTCGTTAGTTGACATTTAAGTTTACTTTTTATAGTATTCATGCAAGAGAACGTATGTTCACGCGAAATTTTTACTCGATCGTTAGCATTTCATATGCCAACTTCTTCACCTCACTATAAGCATTCTGGAAAATTATTCCATGCGTCGAATATGAGTGCCTCAACTCGCGAAATTTCTTTTGGAGTTGTCCACTTGTACTGCTCGATATGCATGCATGTCTAAACCCAAAACTCTTCCAACTTGCTCTTGAGTTCTGTAAACTTGCCACTACAACAGTCTTTGGTTTTCAAATCTGGCAACTGCATTTGAAACGATCCAGCATCAATTCCAAGCGGCTCAATGTTAATCTCATTTGCATTTGTGTTGAGAGGATTTACTATGAATGCGAGAGTACTTTTGTTTGTTTTGAATTGCTCGAATCTCTCGGAGAATCGACCCTTCGTGTGTTTTAAAGTTATGCTGAAGTAATTCATGTCAGTAGTGGCATTGGTCTCATCGTGATATGGCTTTAGATTTTTAAAATGAAGTAATTCTGTGTTCTTTGGGCCTGTACCGGCCGCTGACAAGAGCAATTAGTCCATGTCTTGGAAGAGGGCGTAAAGCATGATGTAGCCCTCGAGTATCATTTTTATTCAAATATGTTAAATGCTATTGCCCCAAATAGTTTCGTCCACTTATAAATCATGTCCTTTTATGCCATTAAATGCATTTTAATTTAATTGGCATGATTTATTGATTTTAATAGTCTTCCTTGACAGAATTTAAATTTTGGCGCCTTCATGGTCGCACAAGCTAATTAAAGTTGTTGAGAGATTAGGTACTTATAGTAGCTAATCTCTCAACATACCTAAAATATACTTTCTTACTTCTTAAGGATTTCGATAAATTATAAATTTTTCATATGAAACTGGACAGCCGTATTTTTACATCAAAAGAGTCGCAGGTTGGCGACCCCTGGTCTAGCTCAAATCGTTTGAATTGCCATATTCATAGACAGGCAAACGTGAGCCCCCATCTCCACCCCAAAAAAAGTGATCTTTAAAGCTCAGTGATATATGAAACATTGATAATTATCAAAATCTCGAATTTGAATTTTTTTGACATTTTTAACATTTTCTATATGCGTATATGTGAAAAAAAAATGAAATATCGAAATTTAAATACAACATAACTTTAAGAAATGAAAAACCGAACAATGCAAATCGTTACCATCAAAATAAGGAGAAATAAAACAAAGCCCTGAGAAGTTTGATATTGATTTTCGTTTAATCACACAAGAGCTTTTAAAATTTCCACTCCAATTATTCATTTTCAATCTACTCTGTTGCACATGAAATATAAGTTCGTGCAAATACGAGACAGAGAATTGAAACAGAGTATTCACATCTAAAAGCAGTTCAAGTAATTGATTGCAAAGGAATTTTAATCAATGCTATAAGTATTCAGTAGTAGATTTTTACTGGTTATCCAAAAATAATTTCGAAATGGAAAGCGAGGAATTGGAATCCATATACAGCAATGGAACAGATAAATTTAAGAAATTCGTAGAAAAAAACAATTTCCCTCCCCATTTTCATTTCTAATATTTTTTGGTGATTACCCTTTATAACATCTTTCGACCTTCGTATTTAAGGGCTTTCTGAAATATTCACAGCAGGTAAACCACACAAGAACAAATGTGCAATAGATTATAGGAATAGAACATGAGGTTGCTGCATAAGAATCCTTTGGTAATGAATTATAAAATTATTATGAATGAGAAGAAAAGGGGACCAAACCGAATTAAGAGGCGGCTGCTCTTTACACATGCCAACACTTTAAACATAATTTCTTGCACTTCTACAGCTTCATCATTGTCACAACAACAACAATTTTTTTCTTCTTTTCTCCCCAGCTTGCTGGAAATTAATGTATCGGTAAAGGTTTTCATTAATAATGTGAGGACATGATCTTGTTTTCATTAATAGATTTTGAAAAACCGAAGGGAATAAATAATTGAAGCTCGAAATCACGTAGGCAATAAGTAATTGAAGCTGAAAATCGCGTAGGCAATATTCATCAACATCTTTTAATCATATATATTTTATTCTGATAATTGCTGGAAGGTATTTTTTTATTTAAAAAAACATTTAGAATACATTAACTAAGCTTAATTTAAGAAATTCGTTATTAACATAAATGAATTTTTTTAAATCTACGTTAACTAAAATAAATAAAATCATATGAAATTGCTTCCTAATTACTTGGCCTTTAAGAGTTTCAATTTGTTTTATTGAATTATATTAATTTTATCATTTAAATTAAAATTAGAGATGTAGTAAATTTTAAGCATGTTATAAATTTATTAACTTTTTTTATAACAACAAAAGAAATTCGTCGTAACTGATAAACAGCCCAAGTAATGGTTGTATTTGCGGTCCCGTGATCTACTTTACCATTTCTGTACAAACAGTCTGCATAGAAGATGCGCACAAATTCACGGCGTTACGATATGGATTTAAAAAAAATTGGAGCAACTATACTACTTTATTTCGTGATTTTTAGAATTACGAGTTTTTTTTTTTTCTGACTTTTGGGGCTGTAACAGTTTGGCTGACTATGGGTATATAAATAGTTTAAAACGTTCTGAAATTGTTAAGAATGAAAGCAGATAAATAGAAATAACTATGATTCATATAGATATACCCATTGTCTAATAACCACAGGCAGAAGTTCAAGTGCCGCACAAATTGTAGTTCGGCGTATTTGTTGAAGCATATTAAGCTGAAATTCTGCAAATAGTCATTTTACATGAAGTTATCGAAATCCGTATGAGATAACGTTACCTATACAAGAGTAAAATCATTTGTTTATCTGCATGTCTAGTGCTCGAGAACTTTTCCTCTGATTTACAATACTGCATCCATTAGCCTTCAACAAGGTATTCAAAAATCAAACTGGTACTGTGAAATATAACTCATTTCGTCTGTATAAATTGACTACATTCAAGAACTATTTTCAGCAAATGAAATAATGCACAATAACGTCGGAAATGAGTTATGATTTTTTTATATATGGATGCATTTGTATAAGATTCAGTACACATTAATAAATAATATATCATGGACATGACTGTGTGCCTATTCCGTCTTGAGGATTTTGAATTCATCTATTATCAAGATAAGCGCCAAACTCATTTGGGCGTCCTTTCCGTCTAACGCGGGACAGTTGGTTTTTGATATTATCACAATCAAAAATTCATATTAAGTTGTGATAATATGCATGCCTTTCGGTACATTATTCGATGCCAGATTAAAACTCATTAAGAATGCATATTTTTTCAATGCATATCCTCATTCATTTCTGATTAACGCAATTTAAACAAAAATTATATTGATAGTCATCAATGACTGATGTGGTCCAAATGAATAGAAAGTCAATCACCGGTGACTGAATGCGATACGAAATAAATGTATTATACTATCAGTTACAGATGACTGACGAAGTCCAAACAAGAAGCTCTGCATCAGTTCATTAGTTATTGACATAATTTTTAGCCTGCTAAAATGTAAAATATTTGTAAAAGCATTGAAAATGCCGCGACATTTGCAAGCTTTATCAAGATGTATATGATTTAGGGCAGAGTAAATTAACGTTAAACCTGAATTAACATTTTCATTTTTTAACAAACTGATTAAGATAAAGATTATGATAAAAACCGATTTCTCCAAGATAATGATCATAACCTTTACAAAAAATGGTTATTTATGAAAAAAAAAATTATCATCTATAAAATATTTTCTCATGCGAATCAAATAGGGCTATTGATTAAAATGTCTGTTAAGGTAATAACATCTTTCGAGTAAATTTGTTAATGAAAGCAAATTTCCCTAAATAATCAAATATGTATCATCGACTCAATGCTAAGAAGTCTCCATCATACGATACAATCAAAGTTTCATGCCTAATTGAAACTTTGAAATACTAAAGTCATTATTTTCAAAATTTTCTGAATAAAATAGGCACTAAGACGGAAATCAACTGTCACAGTCTATTTCATTTCCGCAAATAACGAACGTGTTCTTTTCAGCACCAGGTTTTCATATGAATTCGGATTATTCACAACCAAACATTTCAAAGTGTGCATCATTTCTCGCTGGTTTTTTAGTTCCGGTCACAGAGAATGAAACTACTCAACATCCTCCTTCGTCTGATCGAAGAAAATTGATAAGAAGCACGTCACTCAATCGTCGAGACTTTGAAGTCTAGGCTAATAACGATAACAAAGCAGTGATAAAACAAACTGCACTTGCGAATGTATCAAGGAAGTAGCACAGATTTTAATGGGAAAAGACGTCACGTCGAGTAAATTAGCTTTTGCGAAACTATACAACGGAAAGGGCACTAGTAAAATCAATCCTCGTTTAAGGCACTTGTCCAAATAGATGTGTAAAATTGATATAGAGTCCATATAGCAAACATTACACAGATTAATATTATGAATCCGAGGATGGACTTCCTTTGCGAACTGTAAGTGGTTAACTACTTAAACTGCCATTATCCTATTCAAAGTATAATTATCCACTCGATTTAAATATACAGCTGTCAAACTCGCAATTGCTCCAACCATTTAAATAAATCAGTTAAGCAGCTATCTAACTATCCAAAACATAGCTCCAATAACTAACGCTCTTAATATCCATATAAACTATATAATATTAAACTATTATCAAAGGATGATTTTTTTTAATACTTAAAATGATACAATTATTGGATTTCTTTAAAAATAATTTTTTATTATACGTAATAACTTGTTCTTAATGCAAAACAGTTTTTAAAATAATTTGTCTCTGTGTTGTTGTTGCCAATTATGGCACTTTACAAGCCCTCTAAGAGACAAAAAGCCTAAATTAGTGTCCCTAGTTTTTTCAGTAGCTCCAATTTTGGCCAAGAGTACAACTTAGATAATTCATGCTTCACATTCACTTGCACGTCCCCTTTTTACAGGGGAATACATTCATACAACTCACAGATAAAACACAGAAGAACAACCATGTACAAACCGAGACTCGTGCTCGGGACGCCCAGTTCATGGGGAAGACAAGCTAGCACTATGACAGGACTCCGGCAAATTTCATCCAATGCTACTATGACATCGTGGAACTCGATTCAAATATAAAGTTTCATGTACAGAGTATTCATAATATACTGTATCATGTTATATTATAGCCTTATATATTACAAAGATATTTACAATTACAAGGATTACACGATTTTTATGTCTTTTACAATTTTTATGCTTGAAAATACTTTAAGAATATCATTGAAATTAAAATATGAATAATATTTAATCGAATTTAAAGAAGCATTATTTCCAGAGAATCGAATAATGCCGCATATGGCAATTAAAAAAATTCTACGAACATATTTTAGTAAAAAGAGTTATAAGCATTACCCATCTAACAATTTTCAAGTACCAGGAAATTTTGGTATAAATTGGGGGGAAATATAAATAATAAGGACAAAGTCAATTGTAAACAAACATGGCAAATCTCAGTGTCCAATAAAAAGAGACAAAGGGAAAGAGTATAGAACTTTGAAAAGCGAATATTAATCTGGGGTTACATATTTTTTTTAATTTAGTTGTGAGGCTAACTTTTTATTTAGTTGCGTTCTTAGAAATGTTTCCACGATAAATGAATTATGCTTTCCATTCAGGGGAGGTAAAAATCCGTTATTACCCAAGAAAAGTTGGTACAACCCACTCCAGGAAAATGCTTGCAAATATTCGGACATCAAAGGCAGGCGAGTAGCTTTACCATAAGGTCCATGGGATGGGCCGTGGACTTTGGGAAAGCAATAAAACAATTTTGCAATAAAATAGGATGTTTTCTTTGCGGTGACCCCGGAAAGCACAGATGGCCGGATTCTATCTGACCACAGGTCCTCAAATACAACCACTGGCAAAGCAAGTCAAGGCCATGGGAGCAAAGACACAGAGACAGGGGCAGAAAGAACTATGTTACACAATTTAATACGGAGAAAATGGAGACGTTCATTCACATACAGCTCTAAGTTATCACGTAAATGGAAGCCACTGCACATTGATAGTGTAATCGTCATCTTATCATTTATAGTCTCAAAATTTTGTCTCGGTAACCCCCTCTCCATTTTTTTTTTGTCGCTACATCATTGTATAAAATGTGTTTGGAAAAAATTCATCTTTATCAAATATCAATATTAAAATATAACAATTCTAAGTGACTCGATTCTTGCTAACTTCTCAGAAACAAAGTTGTTCGATATAAATCAAATTTGATAGATATTAAAACAAAGCTGATTGAGTATATATCATGTCTGAAATAGTGCATGCAACAAGGTATTTTAATACATTTTTTTTATCACAAATATAATATATTTGGACAGTCACTGTTCTAATGATTATTAGAATTTCAAAACAATTTTTTTATAAAATACAATTGAAAAATTTAATCATTCCAAAGAATAAAATCATCTTCACTTTTAATAATTATAAAGACAATTATCAAATTTTAAAAAGTCATCATTACCTATAGCGAACCATTATAAAATCATATTTCATAAGATCCACAGAAAACTTTTGAGCAATATACATCCCATAAACTTTCAAAATATTTATTAAAACTGTTATTGTCAAACTTTAAGATCTCAACAATGCCTTACGCAGGGTCAAAGAATAGAAGCCATGGGAGCGCAATCAATACCAGATGGAAATATTTCTATAATTCCAAAACTTTCACATCTTACGCATTACTGAATAACAGTGCTTATAGATGCAAGGAAGTTCACATAAAGCTCTAAGGACAGCATAGTTACGCTCCGTTTTAAGCAGATTATATTGCGAAATCTTAGAATCCATTTTTCCATCTAGCGAATTTCCCGAAAGGCGAATTTTAATGGCAAACGTGAGAATTATGTCAGATGTAACGCAATATATTAAATTTCAAAGAGTTTTGAACCTTGATGTATCTAGATAACTTAATAAATAAATAACTAAAGCACTGACGCTCAATTTTAACATCTGCATATTAAAAACAGCAGTTTTGGAAAACGGACAAGGGAAAAAAAAAAACATTTCATTCAAATAATATAAATTGTTTCAATTTGTTTTAATAAAATCAGCATTTTGTTTCGATAGCTTATATGATTTAAATGGAAACGATAAACCCCTTTAGTAGACACATTAGTTCAAAACCAAGAAAAACAGCAAAATTCTTGAAATTTTTAATCAAAAACAATGACATTTCAATACCAGATATATCACCAAAAACTAAGCTATAGCCAATAAAATTCTAAAACACTATCTAGCGGAGCTCTAAACAGTTTTATATCTTCCAAGAACAAATTTAGCGTATAAACTTGTTTTATAACACAACATCTTATTTAATGTTACCTTTAATTCAAATTTATCACTTATGCAAAATATTCCGCTTTAAAAGATAAACATGTAATTATATTATTCAAAAAACAAAAATCGAAATAAAAAAAATTAATCAACTGAAGCGATGGATATTTAAAATATGGAAATAAATAAAATAGAAATATTTATGGTAGCTAAAATATTTTTAAATCGTGTTTAATTAAATGATTGCACTTGATTAAAATATATAATATTTAGTTTTTACAAAAATATGTAGACAGAAAAACAGAATAAGTTCTTAGCAAGCCATAAAAATGTCTTATTCCACGGCAAACAAAAGTGTTTAGAAATTCAAGCATAAATATTTGCATTTATAATGAATTAATTCAAAATACTATGATCTTTATAAACATGGTATGCAAATCAAATGTTTACCTAAATCTTCTGCCAAATAGGGTGGAACCGTTTGCATTTGTCGGAAATCCGTAAAGTATGAAAAGTAAACAATGATTTTTCTACGAAAAAGGCCAATTCATCTATTTTTTCACTGTATTTTATCGAAAATGGATATACAGCGTGCTAAAAGAATATCCAATGCATTAATTAGTTCTTTGAGCAAAAATAATTTTTAACGCTCTTAAATGTAGTCCCCCTTTTAAAATAATACAATTGTCAATAACGTTTAATTTATATTTTCATTTATGATGTCTCAAAAGAAATAAAAATCTTTCGACAGGGATAAGCAGTCGTTCCATTTTAATTATATTAATTTACGAAAGATCGGTTATTTTACTTCCTGTTGCAATTATACGTACGACCAAAATAAAAGTGACCAAGTTTCCTTTATTATTCAAACACCCCGCATATAACTCCCAACGTTCATATCATCCACTAAATTTATTTAAGTGAATTGGCAACGGCCTGGGAAACCGGCTGTGAGGAAAAAAATAAATAAATAAACCAACTAAAACACAAACCGCCGCAAGAAAAAAAAATCGAAAACAAAAACTTTCGATGTGCAGCAGGGAAAAAATGAACGTATAAAAATTTTCTATATCCCCTGATTTTAAAATGTTGATCCTACCTTTTATCCAAATCGCTTGCAATATCCATAGAAATACGGCCAGATTCATCACGAATAAATTAATAAAGTCTAAATTTTTTTTATCAAATGAAACCGCTCATAAAACACTTTAAAATCCCTTCGCTCGTCGGGAGAACCACTCGCACAGACAACGTACCGATATCAACTCTGGCCGTGCATCTGAACGCCATTTGACGGTTACGATTTCGGCCCGAGGCGATTTAGTGCCATCTAGCGGCTAGTGATGGAAACAGGTGGTTTTCCGTTCGTTGAATCTTCCTCCTCCTCCCATCCTCTCCCGTTCTGACTTAACCAATCGCATCTCTTAGTTTTGATCTGTTCGGTAGGATGGACACCTACGTAAAGAGGCAGATAAGCTGGACTTTGGCAAAGTATTTAAAAGCAAAAGCTTTTCCCTACATATTATTAATGTAGCAGCTTTCATAATACACACGAGGATTATATTATGTTGTCCTCCGTTTGCAATAGTGGCAGTGAGGTTTGGTTCTTTTGAATTAATTTTTAGGTTGCTTTTCTTCCAAAATTCAGTTGAAATAAATTAATCGTATTACCTAGAATTAGTCAAAGTGTGCAGTATAAAAGTAAAGTAATCCCAGGAAAATTCGACTTCGAGATTTTGACGAAATCTATATAATAGACTACTCCGAATCCAAGAATAAAAATATTTAGTTATTTATTTTTAGAATTGTTTGTCGTTCGATCAAAAATCTGGTCTCGAGATTTTGATTCAGAATTTTGTATTCAGATAGCTCTGTGTCAAATTTTTTTTTTCAGAATTGTATCTGTCTATTGGTTGGCCTACAACGATAGTTCGAAAACGCAATGTACTAAAAGATTAAATTTGGTGCAAGATTTTTTGCACATAATATCCAAAGTTTTTCAACTGTCTGCCCGCCCATGAGCGTAAGAATATCGGGGGGGAATGGAATCCACAAGCAAGGTGAATTTTGAAGTTTAGTTTTGTTACCAGAATTGCAGATATATATTAAATATCGGATCATACTCATTTGCAAATTGAGCGATTTTATTTTTGTATGTGAAGTGTTGAATATGAGTAAAAGATAATATTACACTTGTCACAACTTAACTCATGATTCTCAAGTTTAAAACTATTGTTGTTTCACTTTTGAAGTATGACTAAAAACCAAAAATTCGATTTTCGTTTGGTTTGTGCTTATAAGTCATTTATTACATGTGAATATGATAGTTAAAAAATTGCAACAATCTTAAGAAGTGAATTTCAGTATAACCAAAATTATGGATATATTTGATTTTAAAATAATGAAAAAGTAGATCAAACACACAGAAATAAAGTGTGTGTTTTTTACAGTAGAACAATGAGTCGTCCCCGGCCAAAAATGAAATAGAGTTAGTATGCAATTTATTTCAAAGCAAAACTAAAGGTATTTTGGGATTAGCTTCATCATTTTCAGCCGTGATCAGAGTGCGAGGAAACCTCAAGAATCAACACTCCAGCTCCAAACCTTTGTACAACACTAATGGGAGGATATTTCGGCCCTATGGCTTTACCACGCATGATACTTGGATGAATCAAATTCAAAAAAGTACTTGACATTTTGTACAGTGCGTTTCACATGTAGATTCGTGTGGTTAAGAAAACCTACCATTGAAGGTTTCATGTTGCATATAAATGAAACACTGTTTTTCACTCATTGTATTATCTCTTAATATACTTACATAATCACAGTCAAGAAATGACTACTCCAATTCACTGGAAGATACATGGTACAACTTTAACGATCTAACCTCAGTAACACTGGCGTGAACTGTGGTTGAGTCCTAAAGGCCAAAGCAGGTCACTGTAAAACCTTTCCCTTGGCCAACCGATAGAACATTTGGCAGGAGTACTCTGGCAATTACGCCTATCACCTCCATTCTTTGCTATTATTGAAGAAGATATGTAGCAACATGGTTTAACTTGATGGTATTGTGCTTTGTTAGTGATAAAAAGGGGAAAAAAAGACAAAATATTGTTATTAATTAGTGTTGATTAATTAGTAATTTTTGGTACAAGAAGATGGTAACCAAGCGAGTTTGAATCATTTAAGAACGATAGTGAATGATTTCGGTGCTAAATTACTGGACATTTGGAATAATGTCCCGACAATGATAAGAGGAGAGAACCCCCACCTTTTTATGCTACCCACAACATGTCGGAAGCTCCTCCTCCTCAAATTCGACGTGGGAAAATATATTTACACATCTAAAACCAAAACCTTTTATGTAGAAGGTATAATGAAAAATTCTGCTACAGAATTTCGTTATCTTTATATAAAATAGGGCTCACGAGCAATCTATAAGACATTACCATACAAGCAAAATTTCACTTACTACGGCAAAATTAGTATTTTGAAATGAAATTCAAATATTTTTTTGTAAAAAAATTCTTTTTAAAAATACAAATTTCTGAAAAATAAACAGATTGTTATTTAAAGCTTTGGCTCGTGTATTTAATCCAAGAAGAGATTATTAAAAGCGAGCTTTACTGTAAAAGTCTGTTTTGAAGCTCTAAAGGAGAGCTTAAAATCCAAACGATCGTAAAATTTTGACTGGAAACATTCGTTTTCTAACTGAAAAAGGCTCAGTACGTTTTCATTCTGGGAGTAATTTTGCAAAGATGTCTAGAAAGTGCATCAAATTTTATCACCCCATTAAGAGTAATTATGGTTGTTAATCTTTTTTTGATAAGATGTTACACATCTTATTTATATGCAGCCCTTAGTGCTTTCTAACCATTGCTTATATATTTATAACTTCCCGTGAAAGAAAATGACTTAGAAGATAAGTTTTGGATAAAATTTTTAAAAAATTTGATTAATCTTAAATGAGCTTAAGCTTACATGAATTTTCATTTCATTTATTCATTTAGTATTTAAAAAAATTAGTTGAAGGGAAAATAAATAATTGATCCCCTTTCAAAAATATGGAAAGATTACCAATTTCAATTTCAAAATTAAAATATTAGAAAAAATTTTGACTGACTTTTATTACTGAAGAATTCAGTGGTTAATACTAAGACTTAGCATACGGATTAATTTGCTTGGCCATTTGTCGAGATATGTAAGAAATGGAAATTAAGAATGGTGCTGGAGGAATTGTAATGTGATGAATCCGTGAACCATCATCAACCAAGATAGCTCTTGATCTTTGACTGAATCTTTGTATTAAACAATTCAGTGGTTACCACTCCGACTTGTCAAAGCATACGGATTAATTTGCTTGGCCATTTGTCGAGATAGATAAGAAATGGAAGTTAAGAATGGTGCTGGAGGAATTGTAATGTTCCTAGGACCCGTGTACGCCTCGCATCCGGGGCATTCTGTCCTCTATAACCACATCTATTGTTATAAAGGGGGTCTTTGTTTTGTGTTCATTTTGCTTAGAATTTGTGGGAAGCCGATGTCCATGAAAGTATTAATCGGTCAGACGGCAGATTTAAGCTGCTTTCTGAGGACCAATGAACTTACAGATTTGGTCATAAATAACCTGACTTATTGTAAGACCATCCTTGTCTGTGAATGTCGATTTTGGAGTTTCTTGCAAATTGTCGGTAAACTGAACAGATATCAAATCCCTCTGGAAAACAAGAGAAGGGAAAGTGTTCCTTTTCTCGACGCTCACAGGTTGGAACTGGGCTTTGTCCTTGAAGACAATGGGTACAAGGATTTAAGAGTTTTTTCCCGTCATTGGAGAGGAATAAGTGAGCTTCACAATATTGTAATATCCATAAGAAGTCCAACCGTAAAATCGAGAATTTCTCATCCTCATAACTGGGATATTTTTCTGAATAGCTGATTTGTTATGTGTGTAATTTGTATACAAAATTGAATCATCTACAGTCCATTTATAAAACGAAAAAATTAACTTTAGAAAATTGTTGGATTAGTCGAGATCCAAAATTTTATGGAGGCTTGAGAAGGGGCATTGCTTTAATTAAAGAATGTTTTAGAATGCACCTCCCATTGTTTTGTCAAATCATTTGTTTGAGAATGCGCACTACTGAATATATTTACAAGCTTTGTATTATAAATATTTATAAACAGTGTAGTATAAAAAAGAACCAGAAGAAACATGTGCAATTAAAAGAAAATACTCTCACCCCCCCCGAAAAAAAATAAATACGAAACGGAAATATGATAAATTTATTTCATACACAAATACAATCATTAGTTAAAAGAACACGCAAATCAGTTATAAGGTCAAAATTTGAAGGTATTTAACTTTGAAAATTTTCGTGACTGTAACGTCATTTTTGAAATTAAATTTAATAAAAAATATTTTGAAACATTTTTTTATCAACTTCCTGGCCGGTATATGGAAAAATATCGTCTTCAATAGTATAAATCATACTATTAAAGTTTGTATTAAAAAAAGTGCTATAGCAATTAATATCTTTAAGGGATTTCAAATATTGAATACCTTATTTTTACTTTAATAAATTGAAGATTTGTCGAGAGTAATAGCATAGTAATTAATATTTTTAATGAATTTTAAATTAATTATATTCTAATTTTGGCACAGGCAAGTGAAAGATATATTCAGAAAAATTGCATAAAATTAATATCTCTAAAGGATTTCAAACCATTTTTTTATCCGATGGTGCAGATAAAGAGGTAAATTAATCCCACTAGCAGGCGTTCTTGCATTCTTCCGATGATAGCTAGCAGCCAAGGGGCAGATATAATTCAAAGTGCAGCAAAGGAAGAGAGACGTTAGAAGAGAAGGGTGTGACCAGAAATTGAAAAAGCATGATCCTCTGAAAAAGGCAGAAACTGGAATTTTTCCGTAGAATTCATATGCAAATACCCAAGGTACCATGCGTAAGGGGGGGGAAATCCTTTAAACAATATAGACTGCCCATATTCATGTAATATAAATTCCTTCTTCATCATCGAACTCACACTTGTAAAAATCACCCTTTTTTTAATCAAGAAATAAAACAATGAAGCTTCCAAGTTGACTGATGCATTAAAACCCATCACACCTGTATATTGTTACGAATTTCCGATCCACCGGGTTCGTTTTAGTGTAGTGGGTATATGGTGTAAGGTAAACAACACAATGAACAACTCTTAAGTCGAAAAACAACAGCGACGACGTTTATTCACACGAGGATCGGACAGCATATAGACGACAAATATTTACAGTGAAAATGAACACTCAGGAAAGCGAGCAACAACGACAGTAGACCACAAATAGTAACAACTCGCACAGCACACAAAGCAGGCAGGTTTTAATAGGAGAGGGGATCCTAGGAGCCTTGCTCTACGATCTCTCCAGAAGGCTGAGCTACTCCTCTCTCTCTTCTCGTTTTAGCCGCCGATTCACTACTTCAATGCGAGATTGCTCCCTTCATGACGACACAACGGGCTACGTCCCAAGACATGACGACCACAAGATACGGCACACAGTAATTCAGCTCTCCGCCTTCCTTCGGAATTATCCAGACTACTCCGACTACTTTTCGCCGACTTCCAATTCACGACGACTTCTCAGTTCAGAGTTACTACTATTACCCGCTACTTTGTTGACGACCTTTCCAGCTTGAGTTGCCGGCTTTCTATAGTCCCCGGCAGGCAGGGCTAGAAGCTGCTAGACTAATCAGGGAGTATCTGGAAGTATTTCGGTTCCTAAAGGGCGGATAGGGAAAATTCTCGATCTTCGGGTATTATCCATTTTGTTGCCAAAGTCGATAAATTCATCGCCAAGCTCTGGTATCACTAATGCGACACTCGATAGTATTTAATACATATAACTGCAAATAATTCTTTCTGTATTGACATACTAGGGGGAAAGCAAAATTACAGATTCGTAACAATAAGTTTAGAGAAAAAAAATCAGTCTTATGAAACTAGTAGAGCAAGTATTTATTCTGCGCTTCTTTTAAAACTCTGAAGTTTTTTTCATACTTGAGCATTGAAAAAAACCATAGTTTACATATATGCTTTCAATAATCTCAAATGATTTTGAAAAAATACTATTACTGAAATAATAATTTGTATATACATTTATGTAAATAAAATAAGTTTTTATAAATTAAATTTTGCTTTAAAAATGACACTTAAATGAAAAGCTAAATAATTTAAACTTAATTACTTGTTTGATAAAAATAAAACTGAAATTCAATATTCACGAAAATATCATGTAATATCGTATTTGTCAAAGCTCAGAAATAATTTTTCTTTATGATAATAGATATATGTAGATCAGTTTGAAATGTAAAAACTTAAAAAGGTAGCGGCTGAAGGCTGCAAAAAGGAGGTAGTTCTAGTTATTTCAATTTGCAGAGAGCCGTAAAAAAAGTCTGAAAATTCTAAATTCTCATGAGACAGACAGCTCCATCCCTTGAATAACCTTAGAACAAAGATTGGAGCTACATCTGTTTGGCATCAAATGAACAAATTTTTTTTTTACCACATGTAACTCTAAATTCACCAACTTGCAGCTACACCTTTTTGCAGCAAATCCTTCAATTCTCAATCATCAGCAAAAAAACTGCTATGAAAACTGTAAAATACAAATTATTCATAAATAAAATGAATAGAAAAGGCCCAATGTTGGATTCCTGTAGGCCCCATGAATTAATTATCTTTACATTTATCTGAAGCAGTATTATTAAAGTTTATGAAAAGAAAAGTATGCTTAAAGGAAAGAAAAACTTCATTAGAATAATATCGCTATGGAAATCGTCCAGTGGATATGGTAAATTTGGTACAAGTAGATAATAAGAAATGACGTTTTATTCCATAGTAAACATGAAGCATTGGTTGCAAATAGACAAAAGAAAGTCGCCAATACTAAAAAGAAGACAGTAAATAGCTAAATAAAAATATCTCAATGTAAGAAATTACAGTTAATTCTTCTTATACTATCTCCACTTACTAAAAAGAGAATTTCATGATTGTGTGAGTATCCAATCTTTTATAGTTTCTGTGACAGGTTCTAAAGTTTTTAGTATGATTCTTGTATTATAATTAGTATGATTTCTTGGATTTTCTAGAACTTTCATTTTTGTTACTAAATAGTCGCAGTGTTAGTCGCCAAGAGTGTGATTCTTTGATCTCACGGCAATTCAAATTAATCACGAATATGTATGAATCCGTCTTTTCAGTTATGACAGTAACATTGCAAGCGGGGGGGGGCATTAAAAACTCATAACAAAATGAAAAGCAATATTATATTTCTTTAAATGAATATCGAGATGAAATGCATCAAAATACTTGAAAAAACAGCAAGAATAACTGCTAAGAATAACAGGAATTTTCAAATGACGAAATAACGTGCGATTGCAACTTTTTATTGATTTGTATTACTGTCGAAAGGACACGATGGCCTGGTGGTAAGGTTTCCGCTTCGGAACTGGAAGGTTTCAAGTTCGAAGCCCAATTCCATCGAAAAATTATTGTGTGAGCTGGTCAGCTAGCTGCAAGCGAAATCCTTCGAGGCCGAATATCCACACCGGTGGTGCGTTGTGGAAGTTTGGAGAAGAGAGTGCTAGCTCAGATCTTCCTCATCTGATCATGGTTCAAAATTGCGAGGTCCATCCAAAAATAGCCGTAGCCTTGCTTTAAAAAGGAACGTTAATATAACTGAAGTAAGCTGTATTATTATCGAATAATATTACCTACCAAATAATGTATTATAATTTAAAATTCACTTGATAATATTTTGTAATAATTCCTATGAATAAAAACTCAGCTCAACTTAACCTTCTTTACAAGAATTTGTTAGTTGAATACAATCTCTACTCTTACCACTGTATGAAGATTAATCTTCCTAAGACCTGAGAAATGCGCCCCATAAACAAGGACCAAAGATTTTTCGCAGCTGCCTAGAAATCTCCAGATTTGATATTTCTGACATG
Organism: Argiope trifasciata; assembly: GCA_026543055.1. Lineage (NCBI taxonomy): Eukaryota > Metazoa > Arthropoda > Arachnida > Araneae > Araneidae > Argiope > Argiope trifasciata. The sequence continues at coordinate 352,992 of JAPMOQ010062675.1, forward strand.
TCCGCATTTCCAGAGAGTGGAAAACGAAGCCGCGGAACATTTTTTGATCATAGACAAGTAGATGTACCCACCGGGGATGTGGGAATTTTAAAAATATTGAAAAACGGTAAAAAATTTATTCCTGCTGCCAGGAATTACGTGCCGACACTTCGTAATGGCTGGCAGTTCTTTTTCGACTAAAATATTTCAAGCTATCTCAAAATTTTCGTTAAGTTTTCTTATTTTTTATATTGCATTAAATTTTTATCCTCTTAAGAAATTTTGTGAAAGATTCGAATACAGAAAGAGTTATTGAAAAAGTCTTTATAACATTGAAAGGTAACAGAAAATCAATAATTTTAATATAAGTTATTTTATTACATTTACAATCACAATAAAGCATTTTTAAAAGCAAATGCTTTTTAAATTGAAAATGGAAAATTTATTGATTTCAGTGTTGATTTTCTTCAAAGAAGAACGTTAAAAGGTTTTATACTAAATAATGAAAAATATTCTTTTTTCAGCAGACAATGGTAGCTCGTCAACACAGAAATAAGTGCTACGAAGAAAATGAAATATATAAAAAGTCTTAAAAAGTAAGTATGTAACCTTGTAAGTGACCTTGAGGAAAAATTAAACTGTATTTCAAAAAATAGGCGAAACTATTATTTTATGATATTCAAGTTAGTTAATTAATTATTTCAAATTTTAAAACGGAGTCTATAGGAATTAGTCAAGTAATAATTTTAAAGAAATTTTAATTAACTTATTCTATAAAAATTACATTCCTTAAGTAAGCATGGGTTATTCACAGGCAAGCATGAGGAAAACGTGAGGATGAATGCATGAAGAAAAACTATGGAAATGCTCTGCTTCCGGTGTCAGGGGTTGCCAGAACGTTCGCTTAAGGTAGACATCAATCATCCTGTCCGGGAATGCATTACAGTACTGGTGCTACAAATCAGATTTGGTTGTACTGGGCCAAAATTAAAATGAAATCACGATGGGGGAACTTCCATGAAATGAATACGTATTGAATATATGAATATGTGAATGAATATATGCAAAAGAAAATAAATATGTATTGAACCAATGTGCTTTTGTTAAATGAGACCTAACCATTAAATGGTGAACAAGAAACGATGAAGGAATGTAAGTTTGGAAAGAAAATGCCAATTTTTAGTGCAAAAAAGAAACTCTTCTATTGCCGAAGACGAGACTTGACCAGAGATGGTTTCAGCTCAATCGTCTCTAAATTCAAAAATGAAAAAAACATGACTTTTTGTCTTCCGATGTGTCAGTTAGCCGTGCGCAGTGAGATTTTGTAATTTTGCTGTTTTCTACATAATCGCATTGTCCAAGACAAGCGACTGTTTAAATTTGAAAAAAACGTTTTTCTTCCAAAATTCGGCAGTTTCAGAGGTAATTAAAAAATAACATTTTCTAATAATAAAAGGATTTATTGAAAATGAGATATGCTACTAAAATCTTCCATCTTAACGCCTGAAATACACACACTTGGACTTTCCAAAATACTGTGGTTAAAATAGAGGCAAATTGGAGTAAGGATTTTATTAAACCGAGAGCAGCCGAAATTTTTAAAATTAACATTAAATGTGGCATAAATACTACAGATTAATTTGTTGGCTCTTTTAATAGCTCTATCTACGTTCTGTGGCTTATTTCAACTGGTAACATCAAACCAGGTCCGTGAGCTCGAACGCGTTGAAACCATGTAACACTGCCTCAAGACTCGAGAACAGCTGAACTTTATTGAAATCGATGCAGGCCAAAATATGGGCAGGAGCAGCTTGAGTTGCATTGCATTTTAGACACAAGGGAAAAACTTTGAGGTCTGTCACATGACAATGTATATGTGTGTATCCACTTCGAAATCTAGCGAGAGATGTCTGATGGCTCCTTTTGCCAACCCCGATTAAAACGGGCGACTTTTCGCATACCTTTCATGCACGGGGCCTCACCCCGAAGAATAACAGATATTTTGCTGAACCCGGATGACGATTTCCGAAAAAGAAAGGCAGCCACCATGAGCAGTTTCCTTATGGCTGTCTTCTCGAGCCAGACCATCAGCAATTTCATCTCCGTGCACATTCACATGCGATGAAATTCTCTGAAAGATTGTCTTAACATTGGCAATCAAGCGATTCTAAAACCGGGCGATGCTCCTAGCCGTGCAGTTCCAATCCCTTCAATATTCAGATAATGCTGCGACCACTCTCAGTTACGTAAAATTTCAAAGTCTCCTCAATAGCTATTAGCTCTGCTCAGAACACTGAGAAGTTTTCAGGGTTTCTTAGACAGGTCCCAATGCTGTTTTCCTTTTTAACAAAAAATCTACTACCGATATAGCGCTTTCACCCATTCTGCCGTCAGAGTAGATCTGTAACGCATCACAAGGGATTTTATCGATAGTTTCCAAAGCAAGCAGTCTAAGATATTCCGGATGATGTGTGCTCTTGTTAATATATGAGCTCAATTCGGTCTTGAAAAAGACCCGACTAAAGAATGAATCAACAATATCCGTATCATAAACTAGTGAGACGTCCGGGATGATGGAAGAGATTAATTAAAATTTCGAAATCGAATTTTAGTACTGATAAAATTTTCTCTTAGTATATGACATTACACTGACTACTATATTCATTAACACGTTGATTGCCACATTACATGCATGTGCTTTACAAATAATATGTAATTGAACCTAACTATCTAATTAGATGACCCTTCTTTACTATAGCTATAGATAGCAGAGAAGGGCTCATCTAACTAGACAGAGAATCCGAATATCAAGCATCAGTTGTGGCGGCGAAAGAGTTAAAATTTTTTGCATAAATTCATCTTTCAACAGAATTGCAAATTTATATCAAATATTAGTGCAAATATGAGCAACTCTCTACATCGATTTTTTTAACACAAAGACTCTATAAATATAGTAAATTGGTAAGTAATAAGCTCCTTTCCAATATTTGGCCTGGTGTCAGGAGACAGGTACATTTTCCCCTCTTTCTTTTCTCTTGCTGTTTTCTGGGGCTATTTGATATCTGTCAAGTTTACCGACAATTCGCAGGAAAGTTCCAACCGATGTTCACTGGCGGGGATCTTCATACACTGGGTAAGTCGGAAGATTTACTACTATATTCATAAAGGTTCTAGGCCATCAGAACACAGCTATAAACTGCTCTGAGTTGCCTGACGATACATGGAAAAGTTGAATAATCAGACCACCGTGGCAACAATACTGGCGAGTAATGTGGTTGAGTCCTAAGAGCCATTACAGGCAATGGCACAACCCTTTAAGGAAGTACGTCCCGTCATTGATGGGTGACCTACATCTTTTCGAGTACCTACAGTGGTGGCGAGGACCAACCACCAAACCAGAAGCTTTTCATTCTCAATTATGAAGGGCCTTTCCACCGAGTGATATTTCAAATTGGTTTATCAGCATCAAATTTAGAGCCAAAAGTAAAAGGGTAGATTATTTGTTTTAGTCTATACATTTATGAATACGATAATTCTAAAGTGCAGTAATAAACAAGATACCAAGTGATTTTTAATTTAAAATTTTACATTTATTTTCATCTTTGGAGCAAATTCATCAAAAAGTAGATTGCTTGTTTACATGCACTTGAGTAAATAAATTACTTCCTTGTGTAAAAGTGTATGGAAGAAAGACGAGGAATGAAAACTTCGAATTTTTCTATAAATCTAGAAAGAATCTCCTTTAAAGTAAATTTGAAATTTTTGCTTTATATATATATATATATATATATATATATATATATACAATAACATATAAAAAAGAATTCATTATAAATCTTACAATTATAAGTAAAAAAAAAATCCCCTCTCTTAAATCAGTATCCAATTTCGAAATTATTGTAACTTAGAAACTGTTTCTTGATTAAGTATTTATTACATTAAAACTTTAAACTAATTCAATATAGCTGTTTCTGAGCTATTTCTTTAAAGCTATGTTTTTTCCCTCGCTGGTTTCCTTCTATTTCATGCCATTTTTCTTCCTGAATCTTTTCTGTCTACTACAGGAATTACTTATTCACTAATCATTCTTTTTGTTTTTTCAATCTAATCTAACTTTTCCTCACTCATATTTCACAGTATTGACATTGGTGGCTGGATTCCACTATCGAGTTCCACTCGAATAAATAGTGGTAAAGTAGTAACTTTTAAATGCAACATTGTAGATCAGATGTCTGGAAAAACGAAAAGACAGCACCATACATTGTACAGAATTGTTTTTTTTTTTCATCTTTCCCCCTTCCATTATTTGTATGTTATAAATTTTGGGAACTTTAATTAATTATTATTTGAAGATTATTGATTAAATATCTTGTTCTAACAAAATTTGAAATAAAATTTTTAGCACTATTTCGTGACGTATCGAATGCTCTGACGGCAAAAATGTGGGCTAATAACCTTTTTCAATTATCAATCCCGCGTTAAAAGAAATGTCTGTAGATAATTTAATACCTCGACATTACGTCAAATTTTTTTTCAGAATTTTGATGAAGATTGTGAGAAAAGCTGTTGAATGATTTTTAAAGATGTAATAGATGCAAAATATAAATTAATGAAGATGTGGACTTACTTCAAAATGAAGGTTGATAACGAAGATGAAGTCAACGTCGCCAATTTCTGTATTTCTGGTAAAATGGCGGAGGTCTAGTATTAATGTTTTGACTTCAAGCTGCTAGTCATGGCAAGGTCGGAGAATTTCTGCTTCGAAATTCGAGTCCATCGAAAATCCTTCATGTTTGTGGACTTGGTTTAAATTAAATCTCACACCGAATCTTACACATTTGGAACCTTTCAGAATCTAAAACTTTCAAACTTTTCAAAAAAATCAAAACTTTCTCACATCTTCTTCATCAAAAATATTATCCTCCCAATCTGCATAAAACTGAAAACCTGGATAAGGTTGATCTCCCTTCGCTTTGTACGAAATGATTTTCAAGTCAAAATGATGCAGACATGAGTACCTTAGAAAGATGTGTGAAAACCATGGACACTAATACCCATTTTGCATCTGTTCTCCATGCTACCACAAAAACTATTGAGGAGTTCTTGATTGATAATGCCCACTCCTCTCTAAAGATGATTTTGAGCTCTTGCACTGTTAGGGGAGGAATTTTTTTCGAACGAAATACTTCTGCCAAGAGCATTCCAGGCATGTTCGACGAGATTTAGGTTGGGATAGTAAGCAGACCATTGCATACGAGCAATATTTTCACTTTTCAGTATGTCCTATACCTCAATGCTTCTGCGGAGCCCCGTATTATCGTTCATAAACAAAAAGTCTGAACCTACAGCAACCCTAAAAAGACGGACATGGTCCAGAATAACCTCTTTCCAACACTGTTTCGATGTAACACTTCCTCACTTAAAGATGTAGGTGGTGTTCTGCCATTGTGCATGATGCCTGCCCACACCACCATCACTGGGGCTTTCCGGTCACGTTCACTAACAAACTGTTGTGTATAACATGTCCCATACTCTCTCCGCAGTAATTGGGGGCTAGAATCACTCGTCATATTGAAACGAGATTCGTCTAAGAACATCATTCTAGACCAATTTTGGATATTCCAACAAACATGTTCCTTACATCAACGTCATCTCTCATGATGATGGTGTGGTTGAAGCGGTATGCAACGAACACGCTTCCAGGCAGACAGATCAACTTGATTTAATCACCAGTTTTTAATCAATAGTGAGATGGTTCTTGCAGAAACATGCGCACCTGTAGCAGTTGCAAGGTTTGCAGCTGTCTGGCAAGAAATAAAATTTATATTCCTTTTTGCCACGAGTGATCCTCTAAAGGTGTAGTGTTCTACAACGACCTCCGACCTTTTGCAAAGCATTTTCACCGTCATCGGTTTTCTTTAGTCGCGAGATGACACTGTTTCATACTTCCATTGCAGCAGCTATAGTGGTGACACTTTGACCTGCCACCAATCTTCCAACTACTCTACCACGATTGCAGACACTCAAATGATTTCTTACTAACATTCTGTTCTTAATTATTGCAAGAACCAAATAGCATTTCAGAGAAAAAACTTTTATAACGCCCCGAACTACTTTGGATCGAACATCAGACAGCATGAATTTTCATATGAATCATGAGCTTATATGAAATGTATTTCATGCAGATAATGAGTGCTGATCTGCCACACCCTCTCAATATGAATTTGCACGTATTGGTCAGAGATATCTGTCTAAGGTTAGATGTCTCTGAGATTTGTCTAAGATGCAATTTTGCATAAATCCCTTGTTCCTTAACAATTGTTAAACAGTGTAGTGTAAGTGAAATATTGTTAGATGGATTAATCTTAGCTCACTTCTTTATTAGTGAGTGAAAGCGTGATTATTTTAGATATATATAACAAATGCATTCAATGCTTTTAAGCCATTGTTAAATTTATCCTATTCAATTTCCCTTCTAAGCAATTTTACTCGCCCGTATTTAAACTTGTTTCAATATGCTGAAAAACTTTTGTCACTTTTCCACTTCTGTGTTCTATGGCTTTTATATTCTCTAAAGTGCCTGGATGGATGTGGATTTTAAATTAATAAATGAACAAATTAATTGAAAATTTGATTCATTTGTTTTAATCAGTCGAATTAAAAATGTAGGTGTACTCATTTATCTCATATCCTTTAGAAAAATAACTGCTCTACAGCTAATTAGGAATGCGCCCACAATAAGATTGGCGCAATTTTTATGAAAACTGAAACACAAGTTATTCATTAATCAACTATAAATATTGTTGATATTCAATCAACAATATCCTCGCTTCTTTTGAATGTCGTCTAAATAAATAAAATAATTAACAATCTGATTAGCATGAATTGGCATGCTTCAGCTTATTAAACTAAGCATACGATGCATAATGAATCTTCTCTAATTAAGTACTTAGGGTAATGACCATCCTTAAGGGCTCTTGGGATATGGACTCAAAATTGTCGGTGCAGTTTTGATGAAACTCAGCGGATATTTCTCATAGTTCAGTTAAAAATTCTTTAATAGTAACTTAATCTTAGTTTGCCTTCACTTGGGAGGAAAATAGCAAATCTTTGAAGAGCACGAAATTGACATGTGCAGTCATGAAGTGATTTTAATTGCATTTAGTACACAAATTTCTGAATGAATGACTAGAAATATTCTATTCTAGGGTTAAAATAGAGTTAATTTGTGAATTACTTGGTTATAATCAGAGGGATATTTTGTCGGTTAAGTAATATCAATAAGACATTGATATCAATGTATTGTTTGACAATGAATCTCTTATGTTTTGCGCATGCGTTAGGATGGTTTCAATTCGTCAGAGGGGTAGAGGAAGATAAAAGAAGGGGATATTTACATTTAACAATAAAATAAACTAGGATTACTCGCAGACTAAATTAAAATAATACGACCAAAAACGATATGATATTCACATAAACGTGAAAAGAATTGAACAAAAAAAATATCAAATAAGGTGAAAATCAAGGTCGAAGAATGCCAGAAAATGTGTACATCCTTCCGCTTTTCTCCCCTTAATGAGAAAGAATCGTCGAAAAGTAGTCGTCTTAGAATACCGAACGAATAGTAACTTCGCTTCTTTTCCGCTCGTCTACAAGCTTTGATTCTAGCCGCGGTGACCTGGCAGTCAGGTATCGAAGTCGGAAGATTTCAGGTTCGAGCCCCGATTCAGCCGAATACTCTTCATAGAAGCAGGTCCAGTGAAAAGTTAAATACGTCGAAGCCAAACATCCTACAGCTGTTATGAAGTGAAAGTTTGGAGAGGTACCAACTCAGGTGTCGTCCTCGTCAGCTGACCATGGTTCGAAATTATGAGGTCCATCCCAAAATAGCTCTAGTATTGCTTTTAAACGGCAAGGTAATATAACTAAACCAAACCAAACTAACAAGCTTTAATTAAAAAAGAACGCCTGTTATCATATTTGACTATATAAATATAAACTAAAATTAACGATATTTGATACATTTAGAATTGAATTTTCTTATTTCGAATTACTATCGCAAATTGGATTTTATATAAACAAGAAAATTGCTTATTATTAGATGATTACGAAGCAGATGAAAACAACTGAAATGAAGGCAGATAAAAATTTAGTATAGTACACTCCCGAGTACCTGGCCTAATATAAAGATTGGCAGCAGAACAAAACAGCTGGATAAGTCGAAGTTCTGTGAATACATTTATTTGACCACCAATACGAGAAAACAAAGTTTTATCCCAAACTTTGTGTTGTAATACGTATTTTCACTCTTCTTATTGAATACAAAGAATTGATTCAATATTGAATACCATTTATCTCAATGTGAATCATAGAAGCAGTTGCTGGTAAAGTGTCGAGTTGAAATAGAAGGTTGTGTGATAGTAGTATATATAGGTTTATGTACTGCATTGCACTTTTCAAACATTTATTGGGGGGAAAACCTAATAAAATTTATATTGAAATTTAAACTGTTCATATTTCATCATTAATTCTGTAATGCCCAACTAAAATGCAGGAAACATAAGCAAAATATTAATGTTGTAGTGGTACCTTAATAAGCCAGTAACAGCCACTAGATACTAAGGATAGCTTTTGTCGAATGGTTATGTTACCTGGCTACGAATCTAAAGATCAAAGATTCGATACCCTCTCAATCCAATCCACTTCATTGGTGACCTCGGGCGGTGAGCTTTCAACCTTCAAACATCTGTCGTGGTGCCATCTACCCTCAGCAAACGCTACCAAAGGGAAGTCGTCAGATTCACTTAACGCAACAGTTGCAACATCCCTTCCCATCAGCAAGGCAAAGTCGTCAGACTCACTTGACGCAGCATTAATTGTCATACGTTCACCAAAACACTTGGCGTTAAAATCGTCCGTCTCTGCGCCAAGTCACTGTTGGGAGGAGTATTGTAGTGGTATCTTAAAAAGCCAGTAACAACCACTAGATACTAGTGATCGCTTTTTTCAAATGGTTATCTTTCGCGGCATCGAACTGAAAGGTCCCAGGTTCAGTTCCCACTCAATCCAATCCACTAAACGTAAATCGTAATCTAATTTATAAGGATATAGGCACAAATTGATTTTATTTGACACTGATAAATGATCACACATACATGAAATACTAACCGTTAGATTAGAGTCAAAAATTAGTTTTCAGGTTTTGGAAAAGCTCTTGATTTAATTGACGCCTTACTTTCTTTATTTACTTACTATATGAGAACACTAGGCTGAATAGCACAGAAGCCAGATTGTCGCTAACTGGATACTTGAGAATGTACTGTATTCGTCATTCAATTGACTGCTTTTATTTTTATTCCAGATACTTCATTTCATCATTCATTCTAGCAGAATTTCCACTCAAATAGCATAACACAAATTTCTCTAATCTACTTAACATTCTCTACAACCAAGTATCATTTAGATTTCCGGTTGCATTAAACATAGTTGCAGTTTTCGTGCTAAATTTTGACAGAAAATTGTTCAATTCATTACCTAAATCAGCGAAGGCTCTGAAGTGCATGAAATTCGGTAGACATGTGCAGTCAATATGTTATTTTAATTGAACTTAGTACACAAGTCAACAAATGTATGACTAAAATGATTCCGTTTAGAATTTAAAATAGTTAATTTAAGTTATTTCGTTAAAATATCATACATATTTTGTCGGTAAATTAATAATAATTAAATAATTAAATCTATGACTTTGCTTCTTTTCATCTAGAAATATTGGTTATAAAACAAAGCGACTTATCCGTATTTGGATATATAAATATAGACCAAAAACCTTTTAAAACTCAAACGATGATAGTTGCTTTTTGAATAAAATCTTCCTTCCCTTTTTGAAATTTCAATCCCAAATAAGATTTTATATAAACAAGAAAATTTATAATTTGTTGATTAAAACTAAAATGAAAATAGCCGAAATGAGAAGCAGGTGCAAATTCAGATGCAACAGTATTTGCTGTTGAATCGGGATGGCGATTATTATTTTTATTTCACATATTTCATTTCTTATTTTCATTCTCGCAGAATTTATTCTTAAATAGCTCAAATTTCCCTGTTTTAGTTAAGAAACACCCCGTACAACCAAGTAACACTTAAATTTTTGGTTGTATTAAACCAAGATGCCATTTTCCTGCTAGAATTTAAAATACTGTTAATTTGCTAATTATTTGGATAAAATCTGAAGAATATTTTATCGGTTAAATAACATTAATAAAGCACTGAAATCTGTATGACTTAGCATTTTTTGCACTCATCTACAAACTTTGGTTAGAAAACAATGCCAGTTTATCTGTATTTAGCTACATAAATATCACTAAAACATTTTAAAACTCAAATTCAAACGGGGATTGATGCATTTAGAATCAAATTTTCTTTCTCTATTTGAAATTACTATAACAAATGCTATTTTATCTAGCTGACTTTATTTCTTTCTTATTCATCTACAGGCTTTGATTAGAAAACTATATCAGTTATTTGTATTTGGCTGCTCAAATATCAACTAAAACATTTAAAAAATCAAATTCAAACGATGATTGATGCGTTTTAAATCGAGTTATCTTTTTCTATTTAGAATTACTATCCCAAATAAGAAGGTATTTTGGCATGAAAAGTATTTGTTATCATGTGATCTAAACGTAGAAGAAAGCATCTGAAATTTAAAGGCAAGTACAATTTTTCGTATTCGCTATTAAATTGAGATGAGTGTAATTATTTTTATTCCAGGTGTTTGATTTCTTATTTTACTCTCACCGAATTTCTACTTAAATAACACAAATGAAGCATATTACCCTGGCATATTTAAGAAACGCCCTCTACAACCAAGAATCATTTAAATTTTTGGTCTCATTAAACCAAGTTGCAGATTTCGTGCGAAACTTTGACAGAAAATTGCTCAATTCATTACCCAAATCAGCGAAACTTCCGACCGCAAAGCATGTCCAAAGCAACAGGTAGTTCCCATCTGCTGACAGCTGTGGCGTTTAGTAAGCATTATTAATGGTGTGGGAAAACTTCCCTTCAAATTGCAAACGGAACAATGGGTATTATGCAGCCATCATAAAACCGGGCATTAAAACAAATCATCAACAAAATGGTGGCAATTGCGTGTTGTTGACATGGGTCTTGACATTTTGGGGCTTTCTAGTATTTGTTGTGAAGAATAATCTATTTTAACCTGCTTAAAGCTGAGAGAAATGATACAGGTAACAACAATGACCTGTGAAAATTAAATATTACTCTGAGGGAGAGGAATGTCGTTCAACAATGAAGTGTGGGAAAGTACACGGTTTTCTTTTCTTTTGTTTATTCATCACGTGTATAGAAAGAAAATAATTAGGGAAAAATAGAACAAATTTTATATGATATGGTAAATAGCTATGAGATTCGATAGATTCATTAGGCAACAGTTAAAATTTGAAAGGGTTTTAGTATGACATTAAACTGTATATCTAAAATAAATCACCTTTATATTTTAAAGATTCATTCATAGCTTTAAACAGGAATTTCAAATTCACAGCATTTTGAATTACTTTTTAGTTTTTCAATTGTTTTAACTATTTTAGAGCAAGAACATTTATAAACATCACATGCTAACTGAAAATATACTAACACATTTGTAAAGATTACCTCTTATATGTTGATGGAATTGTCATTGGGTATATTTTAAAGGAGCTGTGTGATGGGTGTGAAATAAAATAAAAAATAATAAAAAAATAATTCTTATTATTTTTTATAACTTGATAATAATAAATTAAAATTTTACAACTGAGACTTTTTATGAATAGTTCATAACTTTTATCGCAGAAACAGGTTTTTTGAAGTAAACTTTTTTCTTTAAAAGGAATAGCAAAATTTAATGGAATAAAAAATGAATTACAAAAGATGTTTTAAATAGAAATATTTTAGCTTTTTTAATGAATTTTTTAAAATTTATGAATGACAAGTTGAATTTTCTTTGGTATGCACTATATGTGGTATGTATAACTAGGTTGTAGAAGCTTGCTTGTGCTTAAATGGTAACATAGAATTTTCATTAAAAAAATTCTGAACTATACTTTTTAATCAATTGAAAATTTTAAATTATTAAATTTTTCGTTGCATAAATGAATCTTTAGTTGCAAATTAATTTTTATTGCTCACATAGAGATTTCAGATTTCAACCGTAATCTTTCACCAGTGAGAAGATTTTTAGAATCCTCTTTTCCAGTAAAATGTCTCTTTTAACTAAACATTTGAATAACTTTAAATGCTTGATAGAAGTCGAATAGGATAAGATATTATTTATGAATAACATATAGTTTCTTTCGCAGAAACATGTTCTTGGAAGTATGTTTTTCTCATAAATATGGACATTAAAAATTATTAATAGATTAAAAAGTATTCTGAAAACTATCTTGAATGGGATAAAATTTATAAAATGTGTTTATTTATGAAGTTAAGTTTTCTTTGATACATATATTTAATTAGTTCGAAATAACTAGTTTATATTTAATTGGTAACATAGAATTTGCTTTAAATTTTTTTCAATTACATTTTTTAATCATTAAATTTTTTTATTTATTTTATTTCCTCTGCATAAATGGACCGGAATTTGCAAATTAATAATTTATATTTCTGATAGAGATATCGGACATTTCAATCGCAGCAAAGAATTCGTGTGAAAATTTTCACAATTTTCACTTCAAGTGAAATGCTCATTTCACTTCCACATCGGGCCTCTTTAGATGCTTAAAATGATGGGAATTTTTTTTATTGGATAGGACATCAATATTAACTCTTTGCCCTGAGAAATTAATTCAATGCATAATTATTCCCCTAGTACAACAATTTATTAATGGTTCTGAAAAATAAATATACATAATTTTTTTAAGCCCAATTTCTTTGAAAAATTAATTTACATCTTTCTACCATTTTGTAGAGGTCAATCAAAAATGAAAAAATAAATATAGCGTCAAAATGATGCACCGACTTGAATGGTGACTGATGGGCACCATCCGAGGGCAAAGGGTTAAGAAAAGGGGATGTGATGGCCTGATAGTAAGGCATTGGCTTAAGAACAGGGAGAGGAGAGGTTTGAGAAAACGAAGGAAATGGTGCACATAGGTCAAAACTTACAAATTCTAAAAAGAAGACAGAAAATAGCTAAATGGAAATATCTCAACATAAGAAATTATTCACTCTTAAATACTGGTTACTTTTACTAAAAAAATGCATGATTGTGTGAGCGCCTAAGATTTTATAGTTTCCGTGATAGGTTATAATATTTTTAGGATGATTCTTGTATTATGAGTAGTATAATTTCTTGTAATTTCTAGAACTTTCCTTTTTGTTACTAAATAGTCGCTGGGTTTGTCGGCAAGGGTATGAATCTTCGATCTAACAACATTTCAAATTAATCAAAAATATGTATGAATCTGTCTTTTTCTGTAATAATAGCAGGTAGTGGTTGGAACATAGAATATTGAAAACTCATAACAAAATGAAAAGCAATATTATATGATCTCTTTAAATGAATATTATGATGAAATGCATCAAAACTTCAAAAATCAGCAAGAATAACTGCTAAGAGTAACGTGCGATTGCAACTTTTATTCATTTGTATTATCAAAAGGCCACGATTTGCCGGTGATAAAGTTTCCGCTTCAGAACTGGAGGGTTTCAACTTCGAAACCCGATTTCACCGAAAAACTATCGTGTAAGCCGGTCTGCTGCAAGCAAAATCCGTCGAGGCCGAATGTTGATACCGGTGGTGTGAAATTTGGAGGAAGGAGTGCCAGCTTAGGCGCCGTCTTCGTCATCTGTTAGAAGTTCAAAATTATGAGGTTTATTCCTAAATAGCCCTTTATAGCTTAAAAATATAAATAGCTTTAAAATATAACATGAATGTAACTAACTGAACTGAACTAATATTAAGAAATAGCTTTTATATTTCTAGAGCTGAGCAAATATTTATTTTCTATTGTTAAAGAAACTACCAAATCAATCAATAATTTTTTTGATTAAAATTTGAAATTCTCTCATTAATATTTGTTATAATAATCAAAATCCTTTTGGTTTTATGGCCATTACTTTAATAGCAGTAACTTTTTACAAATGATACTTTTACAGTTGCAATCTTAATATTGCATTTCAATATTAACAGAATTGATTTTCATTTCAATAAATAAATTTCATTTTGCAGTTTAATTGAGAAAAGGAAGTTAAGAAAATGTAAATTAATCGTATAGAAGACATGCAGTCCAGAATTATAAGCTTTAGTAGCATTGTAATTTTGTAATTTATTGCAGTTCAAAGGTCTATTATATAACAATAACGAATCATTCATAAATCACTGCATGATTGTTTACAGGAAGGATTACTTGTATTTTTCAACGTTAAATCGCCTTTGAATTAATACATCATGTCTCATAAACACTACTTTGAGGGTCAAGTTCTAAGAGTGCCCCATAAAACTCGTTTATATCTTTAATTTTCTAATATTAGATTGTGATCGATAAACAATGTTGACAGCTAAGAGCCATTTTATTGTTTATTAGAATTATTTATGTATCCCTATTGTGCCGGAAGTAGTAGGCTTGATAGCAGATAGCTTTCAGTCTTTGAAGGATTATTATATTGTAAATCTTAAAAGATTGATTTGGTGACGGAAGACCAAATTATAATGCTCAACAAATAGGTTGTTAATCTCTTCTTAATTTATTAATTACTTGAATAAGCGTAAATAAAAATCTATGAGCTGGATATCAAACATGAATTTTATGAATTGATTTTAATGTTTGTAAAATTATTGTTATCGTATTAGTAGAAGTCCATTTTCTGTTTTTCAATTTCCTCCACTTAGTGTATACTCAAGTATACACTAAGTGTATACTTGTGTATAATCTTATATCAAGGTATAACTAAGTGTATAATCTTATATCAAGAATATAAGATTATTAAACTTAAACCGAAATGCGGAAGAGCAATTTTTGACCAGTTCCTTAAATTTGAAAGTTTTGTCCGCCAAATTTGAATAAAAAGACTTAAAATTTTAACAACATAGTCTTATTTGGAACTAAAACGAAGAATTTAGGCTTGTACTTGGTGTTTAAGATATATATTATATTTTTATAATATTTGTATAATATATTATATATTCCATTCTTTGAACGCTGTGATAAAATTTTCATGTGTTATTGTTTTCTCTATATGATTTTCAATTTAGTCTCTTGAATTTAGAATTGAATTGTTTACGATTTAATTATTTTATTTAGTCAAATGAACTGTATATTATATACTTTTAATTATCTCCCATATTCTGGCAATGATTGTAAGCCTTTCAATAATTAAATAATGGTTCTCTCCCTAATCACTTTCAAGGTTTTACACCCTTTTTGGTTAGGCTGGTTGCCATGCAGCAGACCAGATATTTAGGCTTTATCATGAAGATTCTAATAAATACTTGACTTTTTTATAGTAATTGAAATGACATAGATGATAGTTCTTGATTCATTTATTCATTGACTGTTAAAAAAAAAGTTTAATAAAAGTGATTTCAGATTTCTTTTTTGTCAGTGGGACCCCATTTCAAAGGTATCGACCTTCGGGGAAATCGAAGGGTCTGATGCACTTTTAATCCATCTGGGCCAAACATACTTCCACTGGTGTGATGCGGAAATTTAGGGAAGAGTGTGCCAACTCAGATATCCTACTCGTCATCTGATCACGTTTCAAAATGATGAGGTGCTCCCCAAATTAGTCCTAGTATTGTTTTAAAATGAGATATTAATATAACCGAACAGAACAGAACAGAACTTATTGTTCAGGTTGTATCTTTTTCTTTATATACTTTATTTACAATATTTTTATACTATTATTCATTCGATTTTTGTAAAATAAATGTAACTATCAACGATGTATCATCTCATTTCTTTTTGTAAATTTATCTCTTTTTTATAGTTTTCCAAAAGTGTATGAGAGTTTGTATGTGTTTCATAGTATTTCAGAGTTGTCCCAAGAGTGTACAAGAGCTTGTATATGTTTCAAAGTATTTCATACTTTTCAAAAATTGTTTGAGAGCCTGTATATGTTTCATAGTTTTCCAAAGAGTGTATGAGAGCTTGTATATATTTTGTAGTGTTTCACTGCTTTCGAAGAGTCTTTGATTCAATTCAATGAATCAACGTAAGATTGCACAAGAGATTATTGTAGGAAATATAATGATTATATTCACAACCTTTTACATTCTCCGGTTCTGGAACTCTGATGAGAAGGATACTGATTCAGCTTCATTTGCGTGCGGTTTAATATTATTATCCCTCTCAACAGCCCTAGTTTCAAATCAAATTTCTATTAATACTACAATCGTGAATAAATATCAAATGGGATACGGAACAGAAATTATTGAAATTGGATTTCTGTTTGTGATTAAAACTATCTGATATTGATAATATTCAAAATCAACAATAACACAAACACGAAACGAGAATTTCTATGATAAAATATTAGTTTCGAGAAGTATACTATGATAAAAGAAACGATGAAAAACCAACCTTAATTAAAGATTTGAATCTTAATTATAATTGTCCTTAAGGCGGCCGGTTGCATTTGAATTCATTGGTAGGGATATGAATGGACGAATTTTCTATATTAGCTCATGGATTCACAAAACCCTACATACAAAAGTGAATTTCTCCTAATGAAATTATGTTCACTATTTAATAATTTTGCGTTATGTCAAAACACATAATAAAACCCCTTTTTTTCTTTCTCGTGTTATTTTAACCAGTGCATTTAAAATTGTAAAAGATGTCATATTGCTTATTACCTCTTAATGAAAATTTCTTCATTTTTTTTTCCTGCTTTATTTTTTAGAAAATTTTTAGTGGGAATTCATATATTACCGAATTCAAACAAATATGGGTAATTTTTTTAAATGTAATCTCTTGAATAGTTGCATTTAAAAAATGAATAGAGTAATTCAAATTATTTAATTTTTTTATATGTATACTATGTTTTCAAAATGAACTCAAAAAGTATAAAATAGTATCTAGTCTGATACAGATTTATAATCCAATAATAATCTATAAAAGTCTAGGAAAAATCATTTTATACCTTTCATTTGTAATTTTAAAAATGTGCTATATTGATTTTTTTATTTATTTAAATAATCATTTTTTTCTGTGTGAAATTACAATATATTGTAGCAATATTATGAAGGAGCTAGCAACTAAACCCACAGCCACCTGTCAGTAATGAAAATTTTTAATAGATTGTAAAATTTGTACTGAACAAATATACTTATAGATAAGAAAGTCAATTAATATTGTATTATTATTTATTTCTGAACTCAATGTAATTTCGATTCCAAAATTTGCTACTGAAGAGACAAATGGACAGAGCAAAAGGCAAGACAATAAAAACATCATTCCATTCATTTCTTTCAATTCCTAAAACTATAAATGAATCATTTCCCCAAACGGATACTTTGGGAAAATCCGTTATTTTATCCAGTCATAGTCTCTTCGTAATCATTTCCTTAGTCATTTCTTAGTTTTTCCTTTTCCATAATCTAAATAGATGACTCATTCCAAGAATGTGCTCTAATTGATCCAATTAATAATACATAGACTTGGATACATACCTAAGCCAGACAATATATGAACATAATTGTATATTTTGAAAAGATTTAATTCAAATTTAAGGAGTGATAGTTCGTTGAATTCCATAAAATTTCCTAATCATCATACAAATGCATGGTGACCGAACTTGACTGTTAATGTTATACAGGATGTATACTCTACATAGTATGTGAAATATTGTCGAGTTCCAACGATTATCTTTTCTTTTTTGATTAGGGTAAGAACATAAATAATTTTTAAAATTGTGCTTTTGCTTCGTCTTTTTCTATGTATATACTATATATAGTATATGAAATATTGTCAAGATCCTACGATTTTCTTTTCTTTTTTGATTAGGTTAAAAATATAAATAACTTTAAAAATTATACATTTGTTTCGTCTTATAACTTTTTCTCTAGTTTTGTTGATTGAAAAGCCTCACTGTTAGCTTTGCAACGACATTCGACGAATAATAATCTATACTTATAATAAAGCTCAATGTGTGTGTGTGTTGGCGCTCTACAGACCAGACCGTTGGACCTACAGCTACCAAATTTGGTACATGTATACCTTGGAGGTCGGGAATGTGAACCTCGGAGCCCTTTTTTCAAATTTTTAATTAGAATTTGAATTAATTAAAATTTAAGCGAAATTTCGACGATTTTCCTCTATAACTTCCGAAAATATTTTCACACAAACATGATTTTTACATCAATTTAAAGGTAAAATAATTAGCTTTCTAATGGTATCAGTGTTTTAATGTGTAACTTAAACTTTTATTTTTAACGAATTTTTAAAGAAATATTTTAACCATGTTTTTCAACAATCTATTTCGGACAAAACAATAAAATTTAATCTGCACGAGCACGTCAAGGGGGAAAAATTAGGTTTTATCAGCGTGTTGCCATCCTATTGACGGAAGTTCAAACTAAAAAAACAACTATCATTGCAAATTAAATCTAAAGAAATGCAACTTTTAGCAAGTGACTGGATAAAATAAGAGAAATATAGTATGTGACATTTTCTAAAATAAATAATGAACGAGCAAAGGGAAATAATAGCTTTTATTAGCTCTGTTGAAATCATACTAACAGAAGTTCAAATTAAAAATTAAATTAACTATGAATACAAATTAAATCGAAAAAAATGTAACATTCACCACGTGATTGGATGAAATTAAATAAATATTAAATGTTATGTTTTCTTAAAAAGAAATGCAAGACAAAGGTTTCTATGATCGTTTGCAACATCTATATCATTAATTTAGTAAATCAGTGCTACGTGACTTTCGAAGTTTAAGTATATCTGGCAGAGAAATTATAAAGAGAGCAAGGCACATAAGTATTTAATTAAAAATTTTAGACCCCATTACTATTGGCGAACCAGCTGGGTGCCAAAGACGTTTAGTAGGGAATATAAACAGGATAATATATATATAATTATCATTAATATTACTTTTCTTTTACATTCAAAATAATAAATAGTCTAAAGCGGAAAGATATAACCCCTTTTTATTTATAATGTGAAAAAAGTGGATTACTTAAATATATTGTAAAATTTATAAAAACTCATTAAACAATTCTCTTCATTAAAAAAATTCATAAAAAATGCTCTAATAGTAATGTAACTGATGAAATCCTAAATGTATTTAGAAGTATTTCTCATAAATTGACTTAAATCGAGATGCTCTTATTTTACTGTAATACCGGCATTTAAAATTTGCAATGGGTTGAGTTGAGTTTCTAACCTCTGCCTCCTTAGCTTGCTAATTGCAATAACCACACTGTTAGAAGAGGAAACATCTGAGCTGATTAAATTATATTAACACTCATATTTGACAAAAATTTATTCTCAAAATAAATCCGAATTTTGTAGAAAATACTTTTTGAGAAAATATTAACCATTCCACTTTTTAAAAAAATTATTATTATACAAATTTTATTTTAATACTTCGTTAAAAACATCTTTTAGTTGTAAATTCAACATTATATTATTTTTATATGTATGTTAAATGATTAAAGAATTGTTAATATTATAGCTAAGGAAATTGTAACAATAGAAGTATTAATAATTAATGAATCACTAATAATAATAATAATAATTATAATGAATAATTAATAATAATTATGATTTATATAAACTTAAATATTTGTTTAATAAACAGAAATTTTATAAATAATAAATATTTGGGTACAATAAATGTTTTTTAACTAATAAATATAATGTTTGATAAATAATAAATATTTTTTATATAAGTTTTGATCAAATTATGATGAAATTTGGCCCACATGCTCTTCAAGACAAGGAACTAAATTATAGTCCATTTTACAAATCCAAAAATTTATTGAAATATTGATTAATTAAAATAGTCAAATCCATTTTTTGGTATTTTATAGCTTAATCTTTTAAAATTCTCGCAAAAATTCTTTTTATACAATCATAAAATTTTAAAATATTATTTTCTTAATATTTCCAATTTTATTTCCGTATATTTTTGTTTTCTAAACTTTAATATTTTTTTAAAATTTAATAAAGTACAATAAGTTATAAAGCTTTCAAATTTTTGATGAAATGCAATTTTATTTCATTATTTCACCACACCGTTTGATCGTGCAATTTTGTCACTGTTAAAATTACGATTTAAAGAAAAAAAATGCCACTTACACCAACAATAACTTATGAAAAAACTTTTCTTTTCAGTTATTATTTTATAATATATATATTACTTTTAATTTGTAATGTCATTAATTTGTAATTATTTGAATTCGTTTAATCTTTACTTTACACTTGTGCCTTTCTTCGAACTTGCAACGTTGAGGTTCATAGGCGTGTAACGTAACTGCTAGACAAAAGCTTACACTCGTATCCCGAGGTTGTTATTTGGCTTATGAATTTTGCATCATGTACTATTTGATTTTAAATAAATCTTTTCCTTTTTCTCTATTAGTAGCTTAAATATCAGGAAAAGCAAATTTCACTCAGTAGCATTTTGTAAAATTGATTTTTTTCTATGGAAAGATTTAGATACGAGTCACATACTGATTACATATGAGTAGTTTTCACTCTAGATATGAAGTGGTTTTTTCAATGAAAAAAGTTATGAATGCACTTAATTTAACGAATTATTCGAAACAATCTGCTATATTACAGCATTCATTTATCTCTCATTACTTATATTTTTAAACATATACTCAGTTTTAACATGTTGAAATCGGGTCCGAGATGGCATTATTTGACAATGTCAACATGAGAACTGGTAGAAAAACGCACTAATATTATCTTAATAAATTTTTGTGAGTAATATCGCTTTCTTTTTCCCCCGTGGGAGGTATCTAGATCGATAAATCTAAAAAGCAAAGATATTAAATTTAAATACACAAGAAAAAATAAAAAAGCAAATATGAAAGACTCGAACAAAAGACCTCGCAACCCGCGCGGCATTCCCGACTTTCTGACCTGTGTACCGCACTGTTCGACATATTTGTTCGGATATTGAATATAATTATTTCAAAGCCGGGTTACACTCTGTCAGTAGACTGCGCACGCGTAGAAAGGCTAAAACATGCTATAAGGCCGATGGCAAGTAATTGTCTTGACGGGACAACAACGTGCTGCTGTAATGTATTGTTTTCTTACAGCGCATGCGTTTGTAGAATTTGGCGATTGTTTGACATGAAAAAAATTGATCAGTTATCATAGATTAATTCCGACATTTTTAGATTGTTCTTTCTGATACGAGGCGAGTGTGAGTTTTCATTTTATTTGTCGTTTCTTAGTTAGGTATTTGACTTTTTATTTTTTTTAGGTTGTCATGCTTTTGTTGTGTAAATATCCATGAATTTAATATGATTTGCAGCGAAAAAGAAAAATTCAGGAACTCCAGAACGGGAATTTATAGTCATGAATGGAATGTCTGAATCTGTGTTATAAAATTGTGGCTAACAAAACTCAGATCCATTCTATTAATGTGCTGCCAAATGGACGTCTTATAATTGGCTGTCTGTAAACGCGGCATAAGAGTTGGATATTGAATATAATTATTTCAAAGCCGGGTTACACTCTGTCAGTAGACTGCGCACGCGTAGAAAGGCTAAAACATGCTATAAGGCCGATGTCGGCTAAAATCAGAATAAGAAAATGCTTTTGTGTAAAATCGTGTTTTTTCAGTAAAGACACCTATATAGCTAAACTAAAAAAGCAAAACCTTACCTAAATATTAAATTAGATCCAAAGAGAGCCCTTTCCGAGACACACACACACTCACACACACACACTCACACTCACACACACACACACACTCACTCACACACACACACACACACTCACTCACACACACACACACACACACACACACACACACACACACACACACACAAGAATTGCTCGTTTAAATTTATAAGATAGGCAAGAAAGGTAATATTCCTGTTAAGAAAGATAGCTGCTATTTTTAAATATTTATCATGATAAAATCAGAATAAGTTCTGATAACATTAAGCTTTCGATAATATTTGATTTAAGAGGTACTCAAAACATTAAATCGCGCAGTCTGATGCTGGTAAAAGTATACTGATGTCTTCACTCATTAGCCTTCAAAAATTCCTCTTTCCCTTTTATTTATCTCGAGCTCTTGATTGCTCTTAAGCTTTTGAACCTGGTAACATGAAGTGACCTCTGTTTGGCCCAGTCCCCGATGATTTATGTGCGCTGACCAAATTCACTCATTAGCTTCGGTCTTTATCGACCTCGACTCGATTTCGTAAAAGCCGGCGGATCGATAGGAAACGAAAGGATGAATTAAATGCGTTCCCACATCGGAATCACTTATAGGACTTCGGGATTAATTAATTCCGATGGCTTAAGATTTCTTTCAGAGTGCAATTACTTCCTCCAGGAAAAAATAATTAATTAATGATTCTTGAGCCTGTCGAGACAGAACTTTTTGAAAGAAATAAAAGAGATAGCCTCAATTTCGGATATTTCACTTGGGGAATTTATTCTTTCTAACGTTTTTAAAGTACAGAATGGTTGGACTATAGTTTTTCCTGCTTTTGAACATTTGAAGCTAAAATATGAAAGAAGCGAAATTTTATATATGGACTATAAATTCTATTTTTTAAAAACTCTAGTACCAAAAGTTGCCAATAAGTGGAATTTTAGCATTAGTGGAACAATATTGGGTGAATAATTTCGTTGAAAACATGGAAAATGGATTATCCAAAGTTCCATTAATAGCTGAATAAAAAGTCGTAGTACTGACCTACGACCCACCACGCAAGAACACGGATAAATCACTTAAAACTGAATGATCGGACCACCACAACAGCAACACTGAAAATAACTGTGGTGGAGTCCTAATGATGATCACTGGCCGCGGCGCAGCTCTCAAAGCAGAGAGTACGTCCCGTCATCTATGGGAGGGTCAGAGCCCCACCTATTATTGTACCCAACGGGTTGGCGAGATCCAACCACCATACCGGGAAGCATCTCATCCTCAATTACTAGGTCCTCCCCAAGGGAATAGCCGAATAATAACTAGAAGTTGTCCGCTCAAAACCTTCTCGTATCCTCTAATAAGCATACCATGCCAGAAAACGCTTAGAAGGGTAGTGACATACAATAGCTGCGAAATATTAAATTTTGGTGTAAATTTAGCATTTTTACTGAAACCTATAATTAGCTTGGTGAGTTTTAAGGTCAAGGTGGCTTGGTGATAAGGTCTAGGTTTCAGAACTGCAGGGTTTAAGTTTCGAGTCTCGATTCCACTGAAGAACCGGCGTGTGTAAAAGGATAAAGTGCTGTTTAAATCCTTTCGATTAAATATCTTCCTTCAGGTATGGTGTGGAGAGGGAAGTGCCAGCTCTGGTGTCGTCCTCTTCATCTGACAAAGGTTCAAAGTTACAAGGCAAGTCCCAAAATAGCCCTACCATTGCTTTAAAACGGGACTTTAATGTAACTAAACTAAATTGGAGAGTTTTGAGACGATTAATTTCTGGCATGCGGTTAATAATATTTAGTAATAGTATAGAATAGTATTAGAATGGAATTTATGTTTTATTCTTTTCTCGACAGATTGAAGCAAAGATTTGGCAGCTCTTGTAGTTACTTACTATAACTGCTCTTGTATTTACTTACTGCAACTGCTCTTGTATTTACTTAC
>JAPMOQ010062675.1:376782-404283 GCA_026543055.1 Argiope trifasciata
ACTTACTGCAACTGCTCTTGTATTTACTTACTGCAACTGCTCTTGTAGTAACAAAATCCTGCGCTTAATTTGTTATATTTAAGACATTACGTTTTTGCACTTTCGCGTTAATATGTTTTTGAAAATACAGACCGACATACAGTCTATTTGATATTAATTTTCATTAACAGATGCCTACAATATAGATGCTAAATTTGTGTACCGAATCTGATTTATCTAGCTTTCTTTGGTTTGTATTTATCGTATTACATTCGAACAGCCATTTTGTAATTATCGCGATAACTTTTAATCGAACAGCTAGACAGACGGATTTCTTCAGAATAGATTTTTCTCAAAATTTGTTAAAAATCTGTAAATTTGTTGCGAAAACAGTATACCAAATTTCAATCATCTATCTCAAAATGCTTTTTGTTATCTTAGTCACAGACAGATGGGTAGACATTTTCTAAAAATGTGTTTTACGAACTCAGACAAAATGTAGAGTATTGTAATGACTTGATCCTGGCTGATCAAGTAAGAGAATAGAATTATAGACGATTAGTTTATTTACAGCCATATATTTACAACAAAACAACTTGTTCTAATCTAGGATAAATATTTGCTATTTATACAAGATTTGAAGGACGAAAGTCTATCGTGAAAAGATTTGGTGGAAACAGTTCTCCATCAATTCGGATAATAAACACAACAAGACACTAAAGCAAGGGTGTTGGTCAGCACGGTTACCAGGGGGGAGCGCCAAAATCCACCTTCTTTTTCTTGCATACAGCTGACCACCCCGCCACCACTGAACGTAGCAGTATCGATAGGATTTGTTGTGGACGATTGCTGACGCCAAAATCCACCGTCCGCAATTAAAATCCCTCCCTTTCTCTTCAAAGCAAGACCCGTTCTTTATATCGGTCCAAACCTTACCTCAATTTCCAATCGTCCAGGTCAGCTTTCCATCGAGCAATCGCCCATCCAAAATTTCACTCATTTTGACGCCAATCTTTCGCGGCTTAGAACTCTCCATCAATGACACGTCCTAGAACGAACCGCTTTAGAAAACGTGTCAATGAAATTCTTTCATAAAGGGCCACTCGGCATCCAGATGTTGGACGCTCTTTTTCTTTGAGTAAGCGACGGATTTCTTCCCCATAGTGAATTTTACGTGTGATCTAATGAGCAGATGCGAAACAGTTGGCGAAAAGGAAACTTCTCATCTCAAAATATGGCGACTTTTAACAACGGAAGGTGTTAATAAATGGTGGACAGCTGTCTGGAAATGTCGCTTATCGTGAATGGGACATGGTGAAAATTTGTTAAAATCTCAAGTTCGAATTTTTCCAACGGTTATGAGCTTTTTTTTATACATCATATATGAAAAATACGATATCCACATAAAATATTCTCTTATAAATAAAGTTTGAGGCTTCTTGCTCTTGGAGTATTTTAGATGGGCTAATTTTCTTTTCGTACAAAATGCTAAAGAACATTCGGTGTGACTCTTTTTTTTATCTTTCATATTTGTCTGTACTTTACATACAATCTGCATTTAATTTCATTTCGTTCATTAGTTTTAGATGGATATGCCCCTGAAACAAGAAAAAATTATTTTGCCTTTAATGTAATCATCCAGAATAAAACATAAATATCTAAAAAAGTCTGAATAGTGAGTTAATGTTCTGGTATTAGGCGGTTGGTCTACAATATGAATTTTTTTTAGATTGTTTACATAGAAACCATAAACAATATTTAATGGAACATGAAACCATTTATCTTGGAAAGCAGTCTAATTTTTGAAGAGTAGATAGCGAAGAAAACTGAGCATGGAATTTTGACTTTAAATATCTCCGTAAATGTTGGATATTTTTAAAATCAGGTGACTGAGGACACTAAGACATATGTCTTACTTCCACATGCTCGTCAAATCATTTGTTGAAACAAAATTAGTTTGAATTTCATCATAACAATGCAAACGCCTTTGCAGATTGTATATTATATAAAATTTAAATATAAATTCAAATCAGAAAATGAAAATTGAAAAAGCCTTTTTTTATCATTAAGATATCAAAACTGTTACTGTGAAATACTTTCGGGTGATATAACAAAGAAAAAGAAAAATCTTGCTTGATTTTTAATAACTTGATATTTTAACTAGCCTGATTTTCATAAAAACCTGACCATCCTGAACTTAAATTTGACTTAAAACCTTACTTTGAATACAAGATAAAATTGGTCTTTCTTTTCTCTTGAAGAGTAAGTGTATCAAATTTCTTCAAGATCAGATAAAACTGTAGATTAGTACATAGAACATATAAGCAAACATTCATCATTATTTATAAAATACGGGGAAACAAGATTTATTGAACTTTCATAGGAAGAAACGGCAACGCGATTGATGAGATGAAAAAAAGTATTTGATAGATGGAATTCGAGGCTGCTATTGAGTGTCTTGTACAGGTATCTTGTAAGTTAACCCTTTTCTTCCTTCCGCTTGTTTTTTAGTAGCAAGGTACTCTGAATTACGATATGCTAAGTAATAAGAAAACATTATGATTCAATATATATATAGAATGATCGATAAAATGTTTTAAATTCGAAATGATGTTTCGTATAGCAAGGGAAATAATGTATACCTGTAGTAAAGTGAATATTTTGTATTTAGAAACACACTTGACAGCACTGCATGATACTACTAATATAAAGAGATATAAATAGTTGTATGGAATTGTCTACAAAATTGGCGGTTGTATTTGCGATTGACTTGAAAAAGGGTTCACCATAAAATTAAACAATATATAATTAGGTCTGCCATTTCCCCGAGTACATTTTTCGAATCCATTTTTTTTTACGTTCTTTATTGATAATATTTCCCTTTGCTTTTTCTTAAGTCTGCAAAATTTTATGAGAATACCGGGGAATACATTTTTCAATGAAGTAGAATCCTCTTTTTGTCAGGGAAAGTTAAGAATCTTAATCCCAAATTCATCCAATCTCTCAATTTTACAGATAAATCATGAACCTTTTTGTTTTTATTATGGTGAAGTATACATTCTTTTAATTGCAATTTTCGGACGATCTTATATACTTTTGAGTTATTTTTGTAACTTCTTTGTTTTACTCCTAGGGGTACTGTTTCAATAAATTCTTTATAGTAATTTTATTATAGGTACACGTCATTACTCTGACTATAAGAGACACTGTTTTAAATTTGAAGTGTTTAAAAGTACTTTGCCGCTCGTCTTGTTTATGTATATAATATAAAGTAAAATATACCACTTATTTACTTTTAATAATACAGTGATAGTCTTTGTAATCACCATTTTTTGACCGAGTAGGGAAGACAGACCTTATCAGAAAGAGTAAGGAAAATTTATGGAATTGAAAAAGATGCTATGAATTAAAAATTTGAATATCGGTTCCTGCCAATATAACTACTTTTTACAGCGCATGTTTAAAGATGCTCAGAAGCTGCCTTGGAGCGCACTAGTTTTACATACAGTTCGAATGATCTTTATTTAATACCACTCTCAGACACAAACATTTACACGGATTATTTGCCTTCTGTCCGCGTTGATATCAAACAGTCCAGCTCGCGGATGGCTATATGGCCTCCGATCTCTCGGGATCTTTATTCGGACACCGACAAAAGGCCTTAGGGTACTAATAGATCCCGAGCTTAGATTGAACCAATCTTGCATGCGAAACAACTGCGATGTGAAACTCCGGGCCACTATGCGTCCCGTTTGATTAATGCGGTTGTGAATACACACGGACGCTCTTTAGACTTTGCTAGATGAGGCTGCTTTCCCTAGAAATTCCTATCGCCGGCTTTGCTGCGTTTGACTTTGGTTTGTAATTGAGTCAAGACTGCTGGTTCAAGAATATTAATAGATACAAGGGACTTCCCTTCGGAGAGGGTGTGAGGATCCCAGTTGATTACTAGATCGCAAATGAGGAAGGGAATTGGCGGGTTAAGCAAAATGGTGCATTGGTGGCGCATTGTGCTTTACATTATTAAGATGTCGCATAAGAAATGCTAAGAACAGTGGCAAAAATGCCATGCATGTTTATATAAATATCAATTTTAAAAAAGACTTACTTAAAAAAATTTTATTATTATTTTTATGAAATCATCTATTTTTTACTTTCTTTAATATGAATTAGGGATTCCGATTTCGGACCAAAAGTTCAATACCGGTATTCGATATTTTTTTAGACCTTAATACCAGTAATAGAAATTTTAGAAAAAAAGAAAGAAAATCAAGGTGTTTCTTTGTTTTAATTGCCAGTTTTATTAGAGAGTGTAAATATCACAAAAAAATCAATTGTAACTTATAAATTATAACAGAATGTAAAGAAATTTTTTAAAAAAAATAAAGAAACATCTTATTTACTTAAATCACAAAAAAGTGTAGCTATCATTATTTAATCCGTAGTACTATTACAAATTTTTGATTGGTTTGGTTTGGTTTTTTGGCACAAGGGCCATAGATTTGACCATGCTGCGCCAGACTAAGTGATTTCAAGGTAAAAAATTTGAAATTATTTGATACAATTTAAGATTTGAAAAACAAAATTTGATCTTAAACACATAATGCATTAATTATACTGTCATTAAACCTGGAATGTAATTTTGTACAAAAAAAAACATACTTCTTTTCCAAATATTTATCTCTAAACCCCTCATCTTCAAATGAGTCGATTTCTCTTCGGATGGTTTTGAATATAGCTGATTTCTGTATTGTATATTATTTTATTGAAATTCTTTTATTTATGGTTAATTCTAATTTTGTTTTCAAGAGACAATTTAATGTTTATGTCCATTGCATTAAATAAAAATTAATCCGAAATATTTTATTATGCACTAGTAACTTTTTCTTTCTGATTGCTAATTATCTGCAATGTTTAAGTCCCATAAAATCGCGAGCTTCATTGTTAAAAGTAAACATTTCCTCCTTTCCTCTTCCCTCTCACCCCCATTGTGTCAAATGAAACCCATCCTAACGCATGCGCAAAAGCACCGAGAGTTTTATAATCCGTTGCCAAACAATATTTTTTCATTGCTCTTGATTGAAGATGCCACTTTGTATTCACATTCAAATTAAAATCGCCCGTTAGGGAAATGTAAATACAATAAGTATACTATTTTGCTATGTGGACGATCCTTGAACATATAGTGGCGACAATTTCAAAAATTTCTAGTGAAGACCGAAAAAACGGTATCTAAACTTGCGAATACCGGTATTACAAAATTGTATAAATGGTTCAAAATACCGATATTGCAATCTGTAATACGAATTGTATAAAATGAAAATATTGTAAAAGTAAAACATGAAAGATAATTGTCGGGTCAACCAAAATGGTGGTGCATTGGTCGGGAATTATACTTTACATTATTAAGAGGTAGCATAAGAAAGCATAACATCTGTTGACAAAAATTCCATATATATTTATTGAAATAGCAATTAAAGAAAAAAGTACTTTTAAGCTCTTTTTTTGCGTTATAATGAATTAATCCAAATTTTAATTTAATTTCTCTGTTCGAAATATACAAAATGAAAATATTGTAACCGTCATAAAATTCCAACTCAAGATTTTGACAAATTTCCTCAAGTGAAACCGGAAAATACGTTTTTTGAATAATATCTATTTGTCTGCGAGAACGAAGACATCTTCAGTTGGACATATGAAATTTAATATGCTATTCTTATATAACATTATGGATTTTTGTTAAATTTTGAAAGAATTCCATTAACAAGATGTTTGTCTAAGAGCAAACGAATAAGGTGAAAACAAAATGTTAACCCTTTAACCGGTTTGTCCACACGCCATGCATGAATTGACTTATCTCATTTTTAGTCTTTCAAACAACAACTAAACCATTCATAATTGTTATAATGCTATGCAAATATTACATAGAATAAGTAACTATCTCAAGTGTTCTATGTAAATCCTTAAATGAATAGATATGACAAAACGTTCCAAAATTGAAGACTTCATCTAATTTCATAGTAATAAATCATTAAAGAGATTAAAAGGACCAGGAGATTAAATTTATCCAAGGTTTAAAATCCACAAGTGTAAGATAGAATTTGAAATCAAATCCTACATCTGGCTGAACGGGCTTAAATAAAATCTAATCTGCGATCTTGTTACTAAAATTGCAGCCTGGTGTCAAATTTTAGTTTCATTTGACGGAAAAAAAAGTGTTCCCCTAAATGCGTAATGGATTTTTTTTATCGATATTGCAAAATACAATGTACAAGCTCCCGTATGTGTTTTTTTAATGCATGTCTGCTTCTCTTCATTTTACGATGACGTTATGTTCATTCGTTTTATACCATTGAAAGACACATGAAAAAATCGATATCAGAATTCTGACGATTTAATATCGAATTTAATTCTTCATAATTTTGTAAAATTACCAGTGAAAATAATTTCCGACTAGAACTGTATATACTAGATGGAACACATAATTATACTTGTAATTATGTCTAAAAATATATTATTATTTAATAAAAAATATTATATTGTAAAGGGAAGCTTATATTTTGATTAAAATATTCAAATGGCAGCATTTTTTTTAAATCTTCCTAAAATGGGAAAAATAAATTACAAGAGAAAAAAGGCAGAATTTTTTTCTTTCTGTGATTTTGCAATGAGATTTAGATACAGATTTCTTTCACACGTGTAGATTTAGGAAAGTGAGACTTGTGCATCTTTAAAAGAATGTTGTTAGCATTAGGGATTTTTTTTCTCTTATCTCCAAGTATGCGAAAATGCTAAAGTTGTGTTTCCTAAAGCACTTGTTGAAAAGACTATTTTTAAAGAAATGGAATTGGATTAGGAAATAAGACAATATTTTAGAATGAAGATAATATGGATTGATTTAATATAAAAATTTGGATATCAAGAAAAAATTATATTACAAATTATATATATACCAGCGGGTGATCGAGCTCCGCTCGGAGAAAACAGGTATCGAAACTAACTCGAAGATTTAAATTTTCAATTGTGATTTATCAAAACAATACATGCCATAAGAAAATTTGTGAAACCATTGGTGAAAAGATAACCGGTTAAAGTGCACCATTGTAAACTATTCTAAACAAAGTTAGAGTTTGGAAAGGGAACTATTCTTAACAAAGGTAAAGTAAAGGTAAAGATTGAAGTGTGCTGAAGTCCAATATTTTTGATAAATTTATTTAGAAAAACCAAAAATGTATACATACATAAGAAACATATTATAAACCTATAACAGCATAAACATAAAACTTTATTAGTTCGCCATATTGGCTATAGATGGCAGCACGTTACCGCTTGAAAATTTAAGTAGCCATTATGGCGAACTAATAAAGTTTGAAAGTATCCTATCTGTAACACCGAACTGCTCTACCGTAGCGCTTCAAAACCGGCGCCAATTGATTCCTCGTGGCCAAAAACCCCAGACCCCCAAGTTTACTGGAGTTTATTAATTCTGGGGCGATTTTCGACTTGGCAACCATTCCTCGTATTATAGTATTAGATTAGCTCGAGAGAGATAGAGAGCATACGCACACACAAACGCTCGTGCACTCGAGCAATAATCGGAATATTCCACTAATTAAATAGTGTAAATAATAAATCTTGAGAAGGAGTATTTTAAATCTTAAATAAAAAGTAGGGAGAAAATATGAATTTAGAAATAAAGCGAGTTATTTCACAAATAAAATGCCAAAATTCTCACAGTAAAAAATGAAAAAAATGATATAAGTAGTTAATTCATTGATAAATGATACGGAATTCAACTATGTGATGCTATTTAAAGCTTGAAAAGCTTTTATTTATACCTCTTTTTCTGCTGCATTTCAAAGAAAAAATAATAATCCAAATATTTATTTCTCAGAATGCCTACGAAAATATAAAAACATATAAAATAGCAATAAACATCTGCAATATAGAATTTCAATAAACATTTAAAGCATATAAAAATACAATAAAAAAACCAATACTTTAAATCTTAAATTTGTGGATAAAACGTTTTTAAGTGATAGAAAAGTATCTAGAATACATGTTCTTTAAAAGTTGGTGTGATGCGTTTAAACAACCATCCTTCACCATTCTTTGTTTGCCGGTAAATTACGAATAAATTCAGGTTTAATTTACCATCCAAATGTGCAAAATGCATTAGTTAGTGATAATTTTAATTAAAGTTGGCAAATGAACTTTAAGCTTCACTGCAAACATGGCAATAAGAGAAACGCTCCAGGATCACTAATGCATTTAGCGTTTAAAAGAATATATGTTAGATTCGAGTGAATGCATGTAACGGTAATTTAAGCTTAAATCTCGGGAATGCATCAACTTGCAGTTCAAACGAATTAGCTAGTCTAACAATAAGATTACTAATAAAGTATATAAAATAAGTCAATTCAAACTTCTATCGTAAGCCTTTAGTGGCCAGAGTCAAATGAAATTTGAATTCATTACGCATTACGTAATTGTCAATTGTAAAGATAAGAAAAATTCTTTTATTCTTTTGCATTATATTAATCATTAATATATTTTCGGATGTTATTTTAAGTTTTATTTTTGTATTAGTTCTTATAATTTTTTCGAATTTATTTAAAACCATCCTGTATTTGCATCTTTTCGATTCAGAATTATCATTAGAGTGAATCGATTCCAATATAAAACGATAATTTTCAAATTTATGGCATAGTAGTTAGTTTATTCTGTATTTTTCTAAAGTTAACGTAATAGTTCTCTAAATTTGATTCCTTTCAAGTACAGTGTCTTTAAAGCATGTTGTTGTTGTAGTTTATAGCACTGTTTGCCCTCAGAAACTATAGCACTGTTATAACCAAATTTGTGCTGTTGATTCTGGAGGCAAAGGCCCTATGAGCATCCATAGACAGATATCTAACTTTAGCTCATATGAAGATGATACTCACACATTTTCATGCATAATCCCTTTTTACAAGGGGAGGGGGACTTTTTCACACACCTTAGATACAACATAGGGTAACGAACAATCGTGCTCGAAGTCGGAAAGCCCAGATCACGGGGAAGATGCACTACTCATAGGCCAGGCCTCACAAACTACTCTCTTGTAAAGCATTACAATATTATAAATCCTTCTGTCGCCTAAGACATATTTTAACCAAATTCAGAAAATTTGGGTTCTTTTCTTGCAAATCGTAATCGCTCTTAAAGTTGGATTCATATTTAAAAAAACCTGTGATTGAACGAGAACTAGAGCATATCCGATAAAATTAAATGTGTGTCATCTGTAGTTTTTCAAATTTTGCATATTTATTTCTAATGCCAATATCCAATACTCTAAGCCAATGTAAAACTTAAAATAACATATTATGCTATTGTTAGATTGAACTTTCCGTCGACTTATGACAGATTCTTAGTTTATCTTGAAACAGATTGTTATGGTAGTAGAGTTATGAAAGAATGAATATACAAATGCTTTTCATAATTGAGCTTATAATCAATACTGTAATTTTAATCGGAATTTAGTTTGTCAATTAAATATTTCCAATTTCGGTTAGATTTCTGTTCATAATCTACTAGCTGGTACCTGTCGCCGAAAGAAATAATATTAAGTGAAATCAATCAATAATTTTGCAATGCTTTGTTGAAATAGGATGAATGGTATAACAGTATATAAAATAAGAATAAACAACTATCCAATTTTATAGATTAGATTTGTGTATTCTTTTATAATTATAAAACTTGGTGTTCTTTCAAAATGGTAATGAAAGCAACTGTTTATTGTATCTAGTGACTTACTTAATATTCATTCAGAATTCTCAAATTTAATTTTAGATTTAATTAAAATTAGTAATTCATATTAAAATTTAGTTTATTAATTAAAATAATTAATTATTATTAAATTAAACTCTATTTTTTAATTAATTAAAATAATTTTAAATAATTTTTTATTAAAATAATTAATTAAAATTAAATTATTAAAAAAATTAGAGTAATAATTAATTAAAGGTAAAAATTAATTAATAAAATTTATTAAAATAATTTTATTAATTAGATAATTGGTTTAAATATTTTTTCAAAATTGATTAAACATAAAAACATATTTATACCATAATATCGTTGATATTTGAAACGATAATTTTTGAAAATTAAAATAGTGAAAAATTATTTGCACTACAATAATTTTGGTGGTTTCTGCGAAAAACGCTAAAATTTAATTAAAATATGTATCCGTAGAGTTGATATCCCTAAAACTTTCTCGAATGATCTGTAATAAATTTTTACCCCTGAGAATGACATTTACTTATTATAGCTACAAAATGTTAATCTTTAACTTGGATTTAGCATTTCTCCAAAATCTATTGTCTCCTTGACGAGTTATTTGAAGATTAATCCATGGTAAATATAATGTGGTTGAGACTCATTTTTTAAAAAAAAATTTAGATAATTGTACTAGCCTTATAACCATCCCGCAAGTGTAAACAATAAGATGGCCAAGTTTCAACGAAACGGGATAAAGGGTTTAGAAAGGCATAACAGACATAAAGACAAACATTCATTTTTAGTTACATAGATTATATATACATTCAAGGGTTTTTTTTTTTTTTTGAATTTGAAAAACCGACAGATATAAATTATTTTATTTAAAAACTGGTTGATTTAAAAATCAGGTCACTTGATTATTCCAATATATACATATAAAATAAAATGGGGTAACTCAAAACTGTGCTACATTAACTATGGTAATTATAAATTTTTGTGTTATGGAGTAACGAAAGAGTGTCTGAGACATATTATAATTTTCTCTCAATCAATGCAATAAAAAATTTATTATATGCAATAAAATATCGATAATGTTATTCTTGAGAATGATAACTAATTTTTGATAGTGTTATAGCTAATGGTGGAAACATGATTTATCTCATTAGAATTAGCGATGGTTGAGTTGATTTGAATGCAGACTAGACTTGGCACAAGGCTAACGGTATGAGGTCTCATTTTTAATGTCTTCCATGCAAAATTCTTTTTCTCTTTTTGCTTGAATTCCAGTTTTTTTTTTCTGGTCCGCTATTATTTGGTTCTAGATTTCTTTTCATTTTGTGCTAAAAGAACTTCTTTGTTTTAATGTACTTTAATTTTCCTTCGTTAGAATTCTCACTGATAAACGACAGTGATAATTTTTTTAAATCAAATTGGAAATGTCATGCTGTTAAGAGAAAAGGCATTTTTTTTAAAGTATTAATTTTTAATTGTATTCTCATCTAAAATGTTTTGTGCGACATTGTTTCTGAGCTAACAGACATATTTGGGAGTCTCGTAGAATTAATGAATATGATGATATGCATTTTATCATTTGTTTTCAGATTTACTCTATATTAAAGGCAACATAGTTAGAAAATAATAAATTAAATTGATTATTAAATAGTTACATTACATTAAAAAATCTTTTGTCTTTTCGATTAAAATAGTTAAAAAATAATTGTGTTAAAGTAATTCAAGGAAAAAGCAATGTCTGCATGTTACAATTTGTCATAACGTATTTTTCCGTGATAAAATAATTATATGCTTTAAAATTATTGAAGTAATAGAAAATGACAATTGGATAGGTCTCAAAGATTTGCAGAGGAATAAAAAAAATCCATGTTTAACATTTAAAAGTAATCCGCGATTTAATTGTTCTATATTTTGAAGAAATAGTTTAAAAAAAAATATTTCTGTTGAAAGAGTTTTTCAATAGAAAAAAAATACAGCCCTATTAAAAAGTTCAGTTTGAAATAGCTTTTTAATTTAGACATAAAGTCACTCTCTCTTTTTCTTTTTAATATCGTATCATGTAAAAAAACTTAATGTCTAATTTGAATACAAAATATTTAGAAACAGTTTCAGTTATTAAAAGTAAATTCAGATTATTTAACTCTGATTATAAAAGGTGTTCTAAAATTGAAGCAAGATTTGAATTTACCACCATTCTTGTAGCAAATTGTTGAAAAACCTATTAAAAAAACTGTTTGGCATCTGATGTTTTAAGGTTATTAAAAATATATTGTTACACGATACAGTAAGGTGTTTTCTGTGGACAATATTTCAAAAATAATGTTCTAACAGCTATAGTTCAAAATTTGAGAATTGATCTCTTGGACCTTGTATTAATTATATTTTTATTTATGGAGTTATTTGAAGACAAAAGTCTGCTCCTATTAGCCCATAAACATTGAAGGAGGAAATTGAACATTGCATCAAAGAAATTCAGCCACGTTTATGCAAAATGGCCATGTAAAATTTCAACAAAAGAGTGCGCATTTTTCTGAAAATCCTGTTTATTCCATATATGATCCTATCCTGTATATTTTATGATTCACTAAAAATATTATAATTAAAAAAAATGTTTTTCTATTTAATTCAAATCTTAACACGTTGTTCTATTCTGTAATACTCTATTTTTACCTTGAACCTAATAGCTATCAAATGGTTTTTAAAATAGAGTTGCCAATGCTTTACAGCACGAATGGTGGCAAATTCAAATCTCTTGCTTATTTTGGGACATCTTTTATAATGTGTTTTTTAAAATAATCATAGAGTATTTATGTGGTGGATTGGATTGTGGAGTCGCGCCAATGTGAAGATTGAATTCCACCAAAGATCCAACTCATGACTTAGGACTCACGAACACACGACTCAGCTGAGTAACATATCCGCTATACAAAAGTGATCACCAATGTTTAGTGGCTGTTAAGATATATAATAATCTGTCCCACAATATTCCCCCATTAGTGAATCATTGGAGAGACGAATAATTTAGTTAGCACCAAGCGTTGAGGCGAGCATAATTGAGTTGTTGCGTCAAGTAAGTCTGACGACTTTTGGTAGCGCCAAGCGTTATGGCGAGCGAAGAGCGAGTTCATTGTTCAATGTCACCAATTATGAAGTCGCGTCAAGGTGGAGATTGAATTCCGCCAAGGATCGAGCTCACGATCTTACGATTTACAGTCGCGTAACATATCTCCTAGTGACTAGTAGTTATTTCTGGCTTATTAAGACAATTACAATACACCCCCACTAGTGAATCTGCGGAGAGAGAAACCACATTTGGAAATTTTTTATTTCATCACATTAAAAGCTTTCAATTTACAAATGTAAATTCCAATTAAATTTCATTTTGTTACCATTTAGCGAGTTGATAAATTTCATGACATTATTTTATTTTCTACGTTCATTCATATATGTATATTTAAACTCTGTGTATGCCTTAATGCAGTATCATTTGCATTTTCAATCAAGTGATCACTTATAATTTAAGTGATCACTAATAATCACATAATAAAGCTTGAATTAAAAAAATGTCATTCTTTATTAATTAAAAGCATCTGTTTCTTTATTTTTTAAAGCACTTAGTAGAGACATTAGTGTTTAAAATACTCCATTCTCTGAAAAGTCTTGAATTGGTTAAGATTCATAATATGCAAAATTTCATTAAGAATTAATAATCATTGAATGTTGGAAAATTCTTTATGTTTTAAGATATAAATTGCCTTTTTTAGTTATTATTTAGATTCTTATATGAATAAAAGATTCTTTAGTCGAACCGATTTTATTGTGAATTAGACTTCCATGTAATTAAAAGAGAAAAGCATTTTTTGGTTAAAATATGAAACATTCCAAATACCGTTTTAGAATCAGGAGAAAGTTTATTTCAGATTCATAATGCAAGTATATTATAATTCTATTTTGTTT
Source organism: Argiope trifasciata (assembly GCA_026543055.1). Classification (NCBI taxonomy): domain Eukaryota; kingdom Metazoa; phylum Arthropoda; class Arachnida; order Araneae; family Araneidae; genus Argiope; species Argiope trifasciata. Next base: position 390,487 of record JAPMOQ010062675.1, read on the forward strand.
TCAAAGTAAGAGGTAATATTTATATGCATAATATATAAATGATAAATCGAATATTTCGGAATTAGTATTCATAACATCAAATAATTATTAACGCTAACAGAGCTTTTAAATTGATTGATATCAATAATATCCAATTAATTATTATTTCTGCAGTAAACATTGTTACGATTCTGTGATATGATTTTTTTCGGTAATAATTGTCTCATTACTAAAAAGAAAGAATTACAACTATTCATAAATCACAATATTTTAGTTCTAAAAAGGAAAATTCTGGAAATTGCAAGAATCATGGTCGTAGAAAGCAAAATCCAAAGATGTTTTGAAAGATTTACAAATGACGTCTATTATATCGGAAAATATACATAAATTCGAGAGGTATAAATGATTCAATAAATTATCTCTTTAAAATGCTGATCGCAGAGCTAGCTACTTAGTTGTTTTACTGAGTTTTTTTTCTGCTTAGCAAAAACAACTCAGTATACGAGTTGTTTTCACCGTTTCACCCTTGCGAGTGTCTGCAAGTATTCTTTGTGAATATTTTGGCTGTTGTTTCGCATGTTTCAAGGAATATTCGGGGGGAAAAGAACCCACTTTTGTTTAAAAACGATCGCAATGCAATGACTTCATCCATCGGATGATTGTTTCAATATGTGCATGTAAGAAATGTATTTGAGTTTCCAACAAATAAATGGCGTAAATAAATGTTTTTATTTTAAACTAAAATTTCTATGGCATATTGGAAAAATGAAAAATATATGGACTTTATTATCTAACTAACTTTAAAAGTTTATTCCCTTTAATAATAATAAAAAAACGCTTATATTTTCTTATTACAGTTAAAATTCTACTGAATTTTTTTTCCGAAAATAATATGACTAATCGGCCTATTTTTTCTTAATAAACTTATTTCTACTTAGATATTTCTAAATTACAGATAAATAAAAGAACCATAACTGTTTAAAGAAAATTTAGCACATATTAGTAAATGTTATAATTTTTGTAATATTCTGTACACCGCACTACGCTAATCGTGGTTGTTATAAAGAAATATTGATAATGGATAAAAATGTTATTTCTGTAACATCAAGAGTGAAACATTTTGTTTAAGAATTCCTTAAAAAAAACAATGTTATATGTATTGATATGATATGACGAAATTTAATTGATTTAAATCCAAAAATTCCAATTTAAAAAATCTATTCTATGAATTGATTTCAACTTTTGAGAATAAAAATAATACTGATTTTATATAAAACGTATTTTTAATACGAAAACTCTGTAATTATCGATATTACGTAAACAATATTCACTATTTACAAAATTAAGCAAATCTAGAATAAATCGTTTGCTTTAAATTGTTATATAAACAGAATCGCAACTTCATCTGGAGACCAAACACGTCTGAGAGTATGACGTGATAGCTGATGATTCATGATGATGATTTTCCCCGAATTTTGGTTTGTCTGGAATAACTTATCAATTATTATTTAATTCTAGTATGCTTCTTGTGACGTTTATCTAGAATAAAATTATCTTTTATGTTTTATCGATTTGTGGCAAATACAGCACATCGCTGAAGTGTTCTTATATTTTAGTAAAATAATACATTCAACTTAGATTTCATTTAACTGTTAAATAAAATATATTATTTTAAATAAATGACTTTTAATAAGTGTTAAAATTTATGAAATCCGCTTTAGTTGAACTAATAAGTGTCTTTTTTAGTAAAAGTTCGATAAAGAAAAGAAGATAAGATGTTTATTCTTTAAATTATTATAGAAATTAGCAATATTTTTTGTGTTGTGATCTTGCTTAAAAGGCGTTTACAATTTTTTCATATCAATTTCATTAAATCGATCTTTTTGGACCATCTTTTCTATATATGTGAGAGAGAAATTGGATCCTAATGATGAAAGAGAATTCCAGCAACATTTAGAAGAAAAGAAGTCTTTTTTCAAATACATAATTCGGTGAATCTTTCATAATCTTGCAAAGAAGCTTGTGCTTTATCAATAAATAACTACCTAATTATCGTCTTAAACAGGTTTATTTATTACCTACTTAATTCGTTTGGTTCATTTCCTTACGATTTCCAGATCAGTTAATTTTTGACAAAAAAATACCATTTCTTAAGACAGGGTTGGACAACCTCCGGCCCGCTGGTAGGCTCTATACGGCCATCAGATAGAATTTTAATTTGTCGGTCCAAGACAAATTATATCTGTTTATATATTTCCCTATTTTTGTTCTACAAAATATAAAATGCCAGAAATAGCAAGTACAGATAGCTTTCAATCGGTAAAGTGCTAAGAACGAAATTTCTTTGTTATTTATAAATGTAGATTGGCCCCAACAAGCGTTAACTCTTTCTTGGGCAGCAGACTTATGGGAATCCACTGTAGACGAATTAGACCTCACTTGCGGCAAATTGCGCATTTTAAGTCCCAGAGACTTGCCTCATTTTCGGAGATTAAATTCTATACCCCTGGCAAATGAAAAGAATCGTAAGAAGAAGGCTTGAAAAAACTGCTTTTTGAGTTCGAAAGCAGATTTCAAGATTCTTGGACCATTCAAACAGAATTGGATATTTTTACTATGCCTATCATCATAAATTGTGAAGCAGTGAGGTTAGATTTGCAACTTGAATTAATTGAGTAACAATCTAGCAATCATCTGGAGTAGTTGTTTCTAAATATGCCGAAGTCAGAGTTTTATAAATCATTAACAACAGTAAATTTCCCAAAGTTAATGTCTCACACCTAGAAAATCAGTGCCATGTTTCCTTCATCTTATATATATGTGAAAAATGTTTTCTAGCATGAACCTTAGAAAGAGCTATTTCAGAAGTAGACTGACAGATGAGCATTTTCTCGTTCCTTAGAATCAATACCTCTCACTTCGAAACTCAATGTAAAGAACTTTTAACGCTAAATTGCAATTTCATTCATCTTATTAATATATTTGAATTGTAATATTTGTTTTGAAAATTTTTGAAGAATTTGTCTTGGCCCTCTACCGAAAACGTTTGCTCATTCCTGTCTTAAGATATGTGGCTAACTTACATATGTGACCAAATGTTCATCATCAAATTTCTAATAAGAAATTCAAAATTTTTTCAATATTACCAAATGGAACAAAAATAATAATTAGGTGCATTTAAAGATTGAGAACTAATAAAAAGTAATAGTTAGAATAGTTAACTATACTCCCCTATGTAAAAAATTAATTCTTAAAATAATCTGCCGTTTCATATTTAATGTTTAATTCATAGAGATTTGTTTTGTCAGCCTTTTTTCTTTTTTGTTATTCATAAAAGAAATTCACATTTGAATACATATTGGTTTTATCTCTTTTCATATAAGATTTCGCTCATTTATTTATTTATTGAATAAATGTCGGCTATGTAAATGAAGAGATTGTAAGACTCGTAAAAAATATTGTAATCCGATTACATGGCGAAAAATCGCATATATTTTTATTTTCAATACTAAAATGAAACAGACGCATGATTTAAACTTTCGAAATGTTTCAAATATATTCAATAATACTCTTAAATTTGATTTACCAGCGGGTGACCGAGCTCCGCTCGGAGAAAACAGGTATCGAAGCTAACTCGAAGATTTAAATTTTCAATTGTGATTTATCAAAACAATACATGCCATAAGAAAATTTGTGAAACCATTGGTGAAAAGATAACCGGTTAAAGTGTACCATTGTAAACTATTCTAAACAAAGTTAGAATTTGGAAAGAGAACTATTCTATACAAAGGTAAAGTAAAGGTAAAGATTGAAGTGTGTTGAAGTTCAATATTTTTGACAAATTTATTTAGAAAAACCAAACATATATACATACATAAGAAACATATTATAAACCTATAACAGCATAAACATAAAACTTTATTAGTTCGCCATATTGGCTATAGATGGCAGCACATTACCGCTTGAAAATTTAAGTAGCCATTAGGGCGAACTAATAAAGTTTGAAAATATCCTATCTGTAACTCCGAACTGCTCGACAGTAGCGCTTCAAAACCGGCGCCAATCGATTCCTCGTGGCCAAAAACCCCAGATCCCCAAGTTTACCGGAGTTTATTAATTCTGGGGCGATTTTCGACTTGGCAACCATTCCTCGTATTATAGTATAATAAATAAATTTCATTAGTCATTAAAGATGTATTTATATTAACCCTCTAGCTGCTCATCCCGCGATTTTCCACGGGCAACTCAAATGTAGCAAAATCTGCTCATCGCGCGATTTCCGCTGGCATGTAGTTTTCTTCCTTTATTGAGGGACGCATCCCATTTTTTCCCCTTTATTCATTGAAAAAAATGTACAATATTAGAAGTTTAGTTTGAGTTTTGGCCAACAGATGTCTTTAGTTACTCATTAAATTGCGGCATTTGAAGGCACGTGGTATTACCGCTCAAACTTCCCTTTTTGCTGCTTTTTTTCCTTACAGAAATGGCTACTAGAAAACGTTCAGCAATTTACAGAGAGTGTATTCCTGATGACCTGTCAGATTATGAAAGCGATTTTAGTTCAAATAGCAATAGTGATATAGATTTGTCAGACTGCACCTCAAATAGTTTGATCATGATTCAATAAACTTTCAAATCGTTAGGCAGTGGGGCAAAGTTGATATGAAGAATATTCTTTTTTCTTAAATTATATATTTTACTGTTTTATATTATGAAATAAATAGAAATTAACTATAATTCAACTAAATTTATTTAAAAAAAATGTTTTTGGTGATAACATGTGAAATGGGTTTTCTGGCAATTCGGTTTTTCATGATCAAAATCCATATAAAAAATATTTTCTAGAAATAAAAAATGACATTTTCGTCTCCACTATATAAGCCTTAAAATATGCAAAAAATAATATAAATAAATGGAAGCAATGGAAATAAATAAATAAATGGAAAAAATAATATAAATAATGGTCAGAGAAATAAGCCTTTATGTATAAACTAGCCGCCTTTGGCGACCAGATGGTTCGCCATGACTAATGGGTTCTAAAATTTTCAATTAAATCTCATATTCATTAGCCTTGAAGTAACTCCAGGCACTGATTTGCCTGAAATTAATATTTTCTTTAAGATGATGTACTGAAAGCTCTAAAAGAACGCGTTTTCCTAATAATATTCTTTTATTTTATAAATCTGTCAGTTTTAATGATTGATTTCGAAGGCTGATTGGTGTCGCAACTTTTATTTAAAATATTTAAAAAAATATTTTGTAGAATATGGCTCACAGACCAAAATATGAAGAAATCTAAAACTCATTATTCATAAATGCATTGTTTGACTCAAACTACATAAAATGTAATTATTTACTTCATTTAGATCAAATTAATAGTATTAAACAATATATATGCCTATTAATAATATTTTACAAACTGGCCATTGGAAAGGAATTTGAATGCATATCCTGTATAAATTCAATCCTGTATAAATAAAGATAATTGATTCAATTAATGATTTAAATATTGCAAAAGATCATAGAATCCTTTGCCTTGCATTTTTTAAAGAAAATATCACATTTTATATTTATATTATTTTATCTAGTCATGTGCTAAAAGTTGCATTTCTTCAGATTTAATTTACGATGATATTTTTTTTAAATTTGTTTTAAATTTAAACTTCCGTCAAACGCGGTGATAAAACTTAATTTTTTCCCTTTGACATGCTCTTGCAGATTTTACAGAAACCTTGCTTTGCATTTATTTTTTTAGAAACTATCACATTTTATAATGAAAAAAAATATATATATATTGAATTAATGATACCGATATTGCAAACGATAATAGAAATATGCCATTAAATCGAGATTTCAATGCATATCCTGTCTAAATTCGTTCAGGTTTACTGTAAAGAAGATTTATGGAATTAATTATTTAGATATTGCAAATGATCATAGAATTTTTTGCTTTGCATTTATTTTTTTGGAAAATATCACATTTTATATTTATTTTATTTTATCCAGTCACGTGTTAAAAGTTGCATTTCTTTAAATTTATTTTGCACTGATAATTTTTTATTCGAACTTCCGGCATTCTTTTATTTTATTCAGTCACGTGATAAAAATATAGTTAAAATATTTCTTTAAAATTTCGATAAAAATTGAAGTTTACGTTAAAAATTTAAAAAACTAATACCATTAGAAAGCTAATTTTTTTATCTTTAAATTGATATAAAAATCATGTTTGTACAATAATATTTTCGGAAGTTATAGCGGCAAAACGTCGAAATTTCGTTTAAATTTTAATTAATTCAAATTCTAATAAAAAATTTGAAAAAAGGGCTCCGAGGTGCACATTCTTGACCTCCAAGGTATACATGTACCAAATTTGGTATCTGAGGTCCAACGGTCTGGCCTGTAGAGCGCCAACACAGGCACACACACACACACATTGAGCTTTATTATAAGTATAGAAGATCATAGAACCTTTGCCTTGCAATTTTTAAAGAAAATATCACATTTTATATGTATTTTATTTTATCCAGTCACGTGCTAAAAGTTGCATTTCTTCAGATTTAATTTGTAATGATAGTTTTTATTTTTTATTATTTTTTTTAATTTGAACTTCCTTCAAAATGATGGCAACACGGTGATAAAACATCATTTTTTCCCGTTGACGAGCTCTTGCAGATTTTATAGAAACCTTAGCTTTGCATTTATTTTTTTAGAAACTATCGCCTTTTATAATGAAAAAAAAAATATTGAATTAATGATGGCCTGTAGAGCGCCAACACACACACACGCACCCACGCACGCACGCACACATGCGCACACACACACGCACGCACACACACGCATACACATTGAGCTTTATTATAAGTATAGATATAAATTTTAAAAATGGAAAAGATTTAAATGAATAGCCTAATTCTGTAATAAGTAATTCTAAGGACAGTAATTCTAAACTTTCTCACAGATTCTGTAATAAATTTTTTATGCCAGAGAACATCTTACTCGGCATTGTCGTACAATAGCGTTTGGCATTTTTAATTAATCTATAATATCCTCCTTGGCCAGACTTTTGGCTATTAATCCCTGGCTTAAGATTAATAGTATCCGAAAATCAAATTTGTACTTCGGACACGTTTTTATCAGTAACAAAGTAAATAACAAAGATTCAAAACTGCACTTGTAGTCACAAAATCCTATACCTAATTTTGATATATAGAAGTCATTGCGTTTACCTAGTTTGCATATTTCTAAAAGCACAGACTGGCAGTCAATCCATTTTTGGTTTGGCTCATAATTTCACACGTGTCGTCACCATGTTATAAATCTGTATAGCGAATCACAATCACTTATAATATGAGTGTGTATGTCTTTTTGTAATTATCGTGTTAACTTATGTGCGAACAGCCGGATAGATAGACTTCCTCTACGTGGAGTTGACTTAAAATCATCCTGCCTACATCTTGAACATACTCGGATTACCCACGAGCACCTTCAAGAAAAGGCACCTATATGTCCCTCATGGCACACCGAATTGACTCTTAGTCAGAATTTGATTGAATATCTAGCTTTTGACTCCCTCAGACAGCATTTTTTCATCCATCTAATGTAACTCTTCCAGAATTGCTGGGAAGGAATTATCCAAACATCTTTAAGTTTTTAATTGCTATACACTTTTTATCATATATTTAACTTAAAAAACTCCATTTTAATTGTTATTTTAAAACAATGATTTCCTATTTCGTCCTCGTCTGTTTTAGTTATTTTATAATTAATTTATACATAAAAATATATAATTTTATACAAGGCTTCAAGCATTAACAATATTCTACCTTTCACCATAAGAATGGCGCAATATGGCCAAGAATGGTCCTTGTTTCATTAAACCCAAATCATCCAACCAACCAATGAACCTAATGACAGATTACCAGATTTATTTGATACTAAAGTTAATTGCTTTTAAAAATGTAGCTATGTAATATAAGGAATGATAAGAGAAAAGTAATTTTTACTGTTGAGTAATTGAGATAATTTTGATTTATCATATCATCATTTATAATTTTAACGCATTTATTATTCACATTTTTATTATAAAACATTATTCATTAATAAATTATTATTATTATTGCCTTATATAAGTCGTATAGGACTATAAATGTATTGTATCCCAAAAGTACTGCATTTAGCAACTAAACACCAACTGACTTTTCATCCGGATACTGCATCTGAAATCTTCCGGTGTATGTCTAGTGATAAAAAATCTAGCATGATAATATACAATGATTTTTATTCCATGAAAAGCAGGGAGAAGCGTTGATAAAGGGCGTACACACAGAACCATACTTTTAGAAATTCACAGTAGCTTAAACAGTCCGAAAAAAAACCCATCTTCGAAATGCTGATAGAGAATCAGCTTCATTAAACAGTTCATAGGAATAAATCATTTGAATGATTTGCTTCATACCTTCGAGTTTATATAACATCTATAATATAAGAATGATTGGATCTCAATTCTTCATAGAAATATCTCCAAATTTTTTAATATTGTAGTATCCGAAAAAAAATCAGTACAAATATTGGTCAAAAGCATAGCCGAATGGTGCACACAGAATAGCAATTTTTTCTTGGCATATAAACAGTCCGAAAATAATATCCCTCACAATACAGCTAGAGAATTCGTTCCATATAAACTCTCCATAGACAGAAGTCACTTGATTGAATTGCCTCATATTTTCGAGCTTATATATCTTTTCTGATTCTCTTATAGAAATGCTATATAAACTCGAACTTTAAACTTCTTATAAAAATACCTTCAAAGTTCTTAAATGCTACACTTATCTCACAAAAACGGTGAAAGCGATTGGCAAAGGCATAGTCAAGCAGTGCAGGCAGAACAACACTACTTTTAGAAATTCACAATCTTAAACTGTCCGGAAATAACATCAATCAAGATACGGTTTGAGAGCTCATTCCCCATACCTGTATTACAGAGGAGAATTCTCTTGATATATTTCTTTTATATCTTCTAAATCATATAGCTTTCTTCTATAAAAGAACCGCTGTATCTCAAATTTTCATAGAATTAACATCAAAATTCTTTAATTCTCAACCTTCATGTTCGTCGCCAAAGCAGTCAAATTCATCGCCAAATTTTCTGCCAAAAATCTGGACTATTGACCTATTAACCATTTAACTTCCATTAAAAATATATAAACTATTTTCTTTATTATGTGAACTAACGGCTCAAGGAAACAATATTACAGATTTCTTCAGAGGATACATTCATGGTTAGTTCTATTTAAGTATGTAATAAGATGCATCGTTTCTGGGAATTAAAAAAAAATCCCTTTATATACAGCAAACGAAATTAAATTTTTATAGTGCATTATTTGGCAATGAATGATAAACTATGTAACTAGCTGAATGAAAAACAAACCACGCAAAAGTTTCAACAGAGAAATATTGCTACGTCCTCGTTAGTCTGGTTGGTTGCCAATTTATTCGTACTAAAAGCTTTTTAATCTGGTTTGCAAGTGGCCCAACCTTTCGAAACAGAATGAACTGCGTGCCAGGGGGCGAAGAGCAATCCACAAAGCGGAAAGAATAATAATAATATAAAAAAAATCATTGCTACTGGCCGTAAGCAACCGGGGAACCCTAAGATTTACGAAAGCCATAAAATTTCTGGACAAGGCACCAAATAATGGTTGCGAACTGAAGAATCATTAGTTTCAATAAAATGACATATTGAAGCCCAAAGAAGTACCAACCCCTTTTCGAGCACAATCCATCTCCACAGCTGGTCGGGATAAAAATCAGTTTTTCGAAGCAGTTTACTAGCCTGGAATTGCGTTTTTACTTTCGCCGTTAAAGATACATTTTTGTTTATTAGTTTTTTTTTTCTTCTTTCTGCTCCGGATTTTGTCAAGTTTCGAACTGGAGAGCGAAATTCAAGCCTTAAGCGAGAAGTAGAGACATTTGCTGCTACTGCCCCCGAAAAAAATTGTATCTTTAAGAAGCAAAGAAGTATTAAAAATGGCGCCGTGGGTAAAAAATTTTTTACCTTCTTTTGAACAAAAATGCGTTTTTTTTTTCTTTTTTTTTTTCTTTTCTTTGGCAGCAAGTTTCTTCCAATGTTTTTCGGTTGTAAATAACGGTTTCGAAATATTTATCGGACTACTAAACCAAGTACGGGACTAAAGTGGCCGATTTTTCTGGAGTATTGCTTCTTCAAGCATTATCTTTGACTCAAGATTTATTTCAGTTTCCGAAATAAGATATTAAATCTAAAGAGCTAAGAGCAATATCTGTTGATATACCGAATGCTTTTAGTTTCCATTTTCAACTATTGCTAAAATGGTTAATCTCATTTGAACTGCACTCTTTGTAAAAGCTTATACTATAAAAGATGAAACAGGTTACTATATACTAGTCAAAATTAATCGTGTGCTGTTATACGGGAGGCTGGTTGTATTTCAATTAAATTGAGTGGATCTTTCATGCCCATGATTTCATCGTATTAATATTTTCTATTCATTGTATACATGAATCTTTCTAGAGGAAGAATCTAGAATATTTCTTTATTTCTCTTTTATTTGTCTTGTAAACTATACAGATATTAAACTAGATATAAAAACTAATTCTTTCCTTTGGTTTTCGACTTTTTATTCACAGACGTTAAAGTACAACCTAAAACCGCCTATCTTCACCAGACTATATTTTTTTGATTTTATTTGAAAGAACAGGTATTATCAGCAGGAAGCGGTATAAATGCCGAATAAAAATAACATTAAAATTATTTTTTTATTTATTTAATAAAAATATATTAATCAAAATTTTTTTTTCTTCTTCTTCCTGGGTTAATTTTGTACCAAAACTTAAATGAGGTTCAAAAATAAATTTTGGAAAAATTGATGGTAAAATAATCCGGTGAATAAAGAATTAACAAAGGGTGAAAATTATGCTAGAAAAAATGTTTCATGAAACTATGAAAATGTTTTGAACTCCAGGCATAAATTTATTATATTACTGGGAACCTAGCTAAAAAAATCCTTTAAAAAACATTTGAAAAATATAGCAGAAATTTGTTAAACTATATCGTTGTAAAGACTCTTTTTTTTAATTATTGAAAATTTGTAACATTTATTTGTGGGCAATATAATTTTCAGAAAGCTCTAAAATTCAGCTTAAACTTTAGCTAATAAAAATTCTAATTAACTTTTAAAAAATGCTCCGAGATACACATTTTTAGCTATCAGTATATATATGTACCAAATTCGGTACCCAAAATTCTGCAATATGTTTCATAAACCCGCGATTTCATATACAGTTCTGAATACCCTCCTTGTGACCAAAATTGGACATACAATTTTCACTATTATTTATACATCTAAAATTCTATAAGTAATTATATCCAAACATGACGCTCGTAGTTCTTGGAAGCCGTTATGTTTAAATTGTCATGTAATACACAATGCTTTGCATGCTCCTAAATTTCTGATGTATTTTCAGTAGATAAAATGAATTGTCTGTGTAACTGAATCTAGCACTAAAGGCATCTGTTAGATCTTAAGAATCTAATGAATTGTTTACACAAGTGTTAATCAACCTATTTTGGTAAACAGAGCATCAATTTAAACTGTCTTCATCTAAAGGCAGTTCAGAATTTGCAAAGTCAGATCTTTAACAACCATTTATCTCTTAATTGACTCCAGAGCTCACATCGATATCCTCTATATGCGTACTTAAAATTGAGTATGCAGTCTTCAATATCCCTCATATACTCAAAATTGCATATGTAGTTAATTTCTTACGTACACAAAATTGCATATACAGTCTCCAATCTTCCTTTCGTACGCAAAATTGCATATGCGGTCTTCAATATCCCTCACATACACGAAATTGCATATGTAGTCTTCAACATCCCACATGCATTCGAAATTGTATATGTAGCTTCCAATATCTGATATGCACTCAGAATAATGCACATGTGGTCTTCAATATCCCTCATGCTCAAAGAATTGCATAAACGGTCTTCAATATCCCTTATGCACTAAGAATTGCGTATGCAGTCTTGAGCGCAGAATTGCATATGCAGTCTTAAAATATATCCCTTATGCTTTAAGAATTTTATGTGTAGTCTTCAATATCCCTCATGCACAATGATTTACATGTGCAATCTTAAATATCCCTCATGCGCTCAGAATTGCATATGCAGTTTTCAATATCCCTTATATGTTCTAAGTGTAATTTTGAATATCCTTAGTACACTCAAAGTGTCCCTCTCAATAGCCCTTATGTATCTGAAATCATTCGTGCAGTAATTATTTAGCACCTCTCATGTCCTTAACATCTATCAAAGATTGTTATAGATGAAGTCATGAATAAAATCACTGGATTTATGAACTACATCTTCTTTTTAATTTCATGAAACTAATAAGGTATGCATAAGTGTTAAATAGTACTTATGGTGGAATGCAGAGTTAAACTATATCCATTCATACACTCCAAAAGGGACATCAGCATAAAAGAACTCCGGAATTAAAATTAGGCTCTTGAAAAGGCAAGATGTAATTTAATACGATCCCTTTTAATCTTTCTTTGCCATTTTATGTTTTAAAAACAAGTCCATTCTCTGTTGCATTCAAAACTATGCTGCCTGTAATAAAAGCGCGAAATTCCAACAACTGTTGTCGCACTGATACTACACCAGCCATAAAGCAAAGGTCCACAAATGCGATATATTTCGGCAAAATCCTTTGTAAAATTTGGAACATAAAAGAATTTAATAGTTTTATCAATACACCGAAAAGGTTGAAAGGCATAATGGAGGTTTCTTTTAAAGATTGACCTGTGAACGCATTTTATATGCCACTAAAGCATCGTTGTAAAATTCGTCGAAGTGTATTACTACATTTAAAGCATATTCTTTCCTCCAAGTTCCATAAGCAGATTCAGCGAAAGACAATCTTTTATTCAGAATACTTTTGGCAGTTAAGAACTATTTTCTAAGTTTTAAGAAGCATAAAGCATAATATTCTTACTCAAATTTCGGATTCTGGGTTTTAAGAGACATCTTGTTTTATAACGGGTTTTGGGGATTTCTACTAAAACATACATATAAGGTAACAAACTTTTCGTGGTTATTAAATATTATGGAAATCCAAACAGTGATGTCACGCAAAAATAAATTAAAAACTGAAAAGGATCCTTAGTTAAAATAGATGCAACTACAGCATTATTGAAATATTATTTGAGAAGTGGTTAAATAAATTCAATTTTGATATAGTATGATCAATATCTAAATGCGAGATCTAAAATGATTTAGCCACCAAATCAGCTCGTAGTTATCTAAAAATTAATCTTAAAATTTGGGTCATTTCATTCATCATTATATTCTACAGCTTGTGTACAAAGAAAAATAGGATTGCTGCATTACAATTTTCTGTAGAGTGTTAAACGTTTTGGTTAAATTTCATTAAGATTTGCTACAATTTTTCCTGTTTCTCGAAATATATTTTCAAATAATTTTGTTGTATTTATAGTATTTTTTATTACAATTGACAATAATCTAAAAACTAGTGTTTAAAAAAGTTTTTAAAAATCCAATTTTCCAAAAACTTTCCTTCGAACGTAGTCGGATACATTAATATGGTTTTCAGGATTCGTAGATTTCCGGGAGATAAAATTATAAAATAAAGACAGATAAAATTCAATGCACAGGTTTAATATCTATAGTGTAGACATCTATCAAATTTTGTGTGAAATCCATCATGGAGCAGATTGTGTTGTTGTCTGTAGAGCTGATTGTGTTGTTGTCTGTAGAGC